>JABUQX010010700.1:5000-7500 GCA_015478945.1 Trachelipus rathkii
AACATTTTATATTATTATTATACTATATATATTATATAATATATATAGATTATATATATACTATAATATATTAGTAGATCGTTATATATATGATAACTATATATATAGTATATATATATATATATATATATATACTTCTCATTATATTTAAAAAAATTTTTTTTTGAAGATATTGCGATAAAATAATAAAATGCGAAATTAAAAGAATAAAAAATAAATACAATGAATTTTCTTTTTTTCTTTTTTTTAATATTGTAATAGACTATAAGTTCATAATGTTGGCATTTTTCCTACATACTCTTTGTAGAAACTGAAAATTTATTCAAACCATAATATCTATTTATATATTCTGTTCAAATTTCAACCGTTATCATTCCACTCACACAACTCTCTTAAAGTTTCTTCCTACGTTCCGTTAAATAAACATTCTTTCATATCAATTGTCAGTGGCAGCTTTTCGAGTTGTATTGTTTATATTGTGTTGAAAGTCTTGGAAAATTAGCTTATTTATTCTAGTATAAAGTTTTTATTATTATTTCTCTTTATTAGTTTCACAGAAATCTCTTTTCTAATATATTCTTATTTTCAAATAGTTTAATAAACACTTAAGTAAATTGCAGAGGACATGTGTAACATAATATATATATTATATATATATATATATATATATATATATATATATATATATATATATATATATATATATATATATATATATATATATATATATATATATATATATATATATATATATATATCATTTTATATACATATATAATCTATATTATATCGGTATTATATATAATAGTATATGATATAATATATTATATATATATTATATATATATTTATATATTATATATTATATAATGATAATATATATTAACTATATTAGGGACAGCTATGAACTAAGATTACTGGCCGTCGCGGTGAACGTGATGAGGGTTGTACCGAAACCCGCTGCTGCTAGCGACGATCATCGTGGCAGGTATATATATATATATGATATATTTATATATATATATTATAATGATATATATAATATATATATATATATATATATATACTTATATATATTATATATATTATATATATATCTAATATACTACCTTATATATATATATATATATGATAACTATTTTATATTTTATATAACTATCATATTATACTAGTATATATATTATATATATATATCTTATATTTATAGTATATATATATATATATATATATATATATATTTTATATATATATATATTATATATTATATATATATATATATATTATATATAATATATATATATATATATACCTAATTATATATATAGTATAATATTATATAGCTATATATATATATATATATATAATTAGGGTGTGGCGGAAAAATCAATTTTTCGAGTATCGAATTATAATAGCGCGCAAAAGGTGCGTATTTGTATGCTAATCAACTCTGCGTTAATGAAAAAAATTAATATTTTGGTATCTTCAATTCGCGCCAAATTGCTTAAAGTTTTGAAGAAATAACAAAAACATCAAAATTTATCTGTACGCTAAAATTATACTGGCTACGCTTTCTGGTTTCTAACAGCGCCTAAGTAATTCATTTTTGATACGTGTTAATAGGAAAAATATTTTTTTAAATCACACATTTCATTTTGAGTTTGCGCATTAAGGCTTAAATTTCTAACTTTCCTAAAAAATCGAGGTTTTACGTTTTACAAATATACGCAGTATTTTACTAAATCTAATAAATGAAATAGCCATGACGTGTTATTTATTTTTATGGAAACTACTCGAAAATCTCCGCACGAAAAAAGAAGTGAAATTGATTTATCTTCATTTCCTTCTACATTTTAAATTAGGTTGATATTAACGTCTACTGCTTTACTTAGTGATAGATTTGGTGTTTCTGATAGAGCTACAGCTGCTATCGCTTAAGGCGTTTTGCATGATCTTGGAGTGATTTCTGAAAAAGATACGTCACTAGTGATCGATAAAAGCAAGATAAGAAGAGAAAAACAAAAGACACGACAGGCTATAGGACAATATATGGACCGGCCCATAGTAGCCAAAGGAATATACTTTGATGGTAGAAAAGATAATATTATCTTTCAAGAAAAAATAGGATCTAAAATATACCGCCGAAAAGTAGTGAAAGAGGAGCACATTAGCGAGATTAGTGAGCCTGGTGGCAAAATGTCGGTCACGTCACACTGGCGAGTGGAATCGGTAGTGAAATGGCAAATTGCTTCCTTAAGTACCTGGAAGATAATGATATTGACATTAATGAACTGGAAGCGATTGGCTGTGATGGCACAGCAACAAACACAGGGTGGAAAATTGTGTTATCCACAACATAGAGATTAAAATTCAAAGCCCATTGCAGTGGTTCATTTGCTTACTTCACTTAAACAAGCTTCCATTCAGACACTTATTTGGATACTTGGACGGATAGACGACGGGACCAGCGTCTTTCCTAGGAAAAATCGGCAAACAACTGCCTT
>JABUQX010010701.1:0-2500 GCA_015478945.1 Trachelipus rathkii
AAAGAATTTTCTTCTTCTTCTCTCTGGCTCTCTGGTATCACCCTTCATTCCACCACTCACTGTTAACATTCTTACTTCCTAATTTAGCACATCCACATACATTTTTTTTGCACAACCGCTTCCTTCATTTGCTTCCAGATTTGTTCAGATCAAATCTTGTTCACATTCAACTGATTTACTTGTGAGCTCTCATAAATACTTTTCCTTATTACCTTGTTCACTTAACTTCTCACTCTTAAATCTACCCACTTACTTCATTATCACCTTCCTCTCCATCCAAGCCCCCGCTAGCTTAATTTTACATAAAACAACATAATGATCGGATAATCCCATTCCTAACCCCCTCACTGATTTAACATTCAACACATACTTCAACATCTCCCTCTTCACCAACCCAAAATCAATCATACTTTCACTTCGATACCATCTATACCTACTCCAACCCTAGTATACTTAAGAATACCCTTGTGTTTAAAGAAAGTATTACTCACACACATACCTCTCTCCTCACAGAAATCAATCACCTTCGGTTTCCTACCATTCTCATTTTCTCCCGACACCCCAAAGCCACCTGTTATACCTTCCCTTTTTTGATCACCTATCCAACCATTTGGTCACCCAACACAATCAATCTGAAGCTCCTACTCATTTCTTCCAAAACATCATTCAGATTATCCCGAAAAATTGCACTCTCTTCAACATTACCCTCAGGACTCAGTGGCGTAAATAACGCCCCCGCAAGCCCCGCGGTGCGGGGGGGCGCAGCAGCCGAGAGGGCGCATGGCGGGCAAGAAGGATGAGCACTTTTTCGATGAAAACTCCATAATGAAAGCTCTCTCTCTCTCTCTCTCTCTCTCTCTCTCTCTCTCTCTCTCTCTCTCTCTCTCTCTCTCTCTCTCTCTCTCTCTCTCTCTCTCTCTCTCTCTCTCTCTCTCTCTCTCTCTCTCTCTCTCTCTCTCTCTCTCTCTCTCTCTCTCTCTCTCTCTCTCTCTCTCTCTCTCTCTCTCTCTCTCTCTCAATTTCATTTTATAGTTAATTTCATTTATATTTTGAACTGTTTATCAAAAATCATCCCAACTTCAACAAAGAGCTCTGAAGTAGTTGAGGCGACAGCATTAAAAAGACAAATGTCTACTTTTCATTTCATTTTATTGCTTGTGTTTCAAAGAAAATTTTTGGAAAGTATTAACATCACTTCTAAAACACTCCAAAAATCAGACATATCCCTGGATGAAGCTTCCACTCTTTTAGAAAGGTATGTCACCAAACTAAACCAGTTGCGAAGAGAGTTTTGCAAGCTAGTGGAAGAGGCCCAGGAAATTGCAAGAAGCTGGCAAATTGAGACTTCATTGCCTACTAAACGCAAAAGCAAAGTGACAAGCTTCTTTGATGAGCTTTCTAAAGATGTTGACTTCATTGATCCTTTGCACAATTTCAGGGTGATGGTTTTTTACAGAGCCATTGATATACTAATAGGCCAAGTGAATCGGAGGTACCAGAGTATGAGGAAGGTGAAACAGATGTTTTGCTTTTTTAGCCTTACAGAACAAACAGATAAAGAACTCATGGAGTCTGCTGGACAAGTTTTACAAAAATATGAAGCCGACGTGACAAGTTCTTAGTTAATATGGAAATTGTCTGTTTCAGGAATGTTGTGGCAAGTGAAATAAAGAAAGAAAAATGACAAAAATAATACAAGTGACAGAATATTTGTTGATTGAAAATAATATGTTGTCTTGTAGTATTCCAGACGTGTGTAAAGCTTTTATAATGTTTCTGACACTCCCAGTAACTTCATCATCTGCTGAGAGATCTTTTTCAAAATTAAAACTAATAAAAAGTTATTTGAGAAGTACCATGACGACCGTAAAGTAAGGTTAAGTGAATTGGCTGTACTTAGCATAGAGTATGATCGGGCTAGCGCACTAGACTTGGAGAAATTAGTGCGAACATTTTGTGATGCAAAGAGACGAAGGGATTAATGAGCATTTAGAAGACTATTAATGTCAAAGTTAAAAAGTAATGACATATGTTGTATTGTTTATTTGTAAGTTTTTGCTTTACTTTACCAATAACAGCGAACTTTCAATAAAAATATTTGTTTCCTTTTCCTCTTTTATTTATCTTATATATATATATATATATATATATATATATATATATATATATATATATATATATATATATATATATATATATATATAGTATATATATATATATATATATATATATATATATATATATATATATATATATATAGTTATATATATATATATATATATATATATATATATATATATATATATATATATATATATATATATATAGGTTATATATATATATATATATATATATATATATATATATATATATATATATATATATATATATATATATATATATATATATATATATAAATTTTTTTTTTTCATTGTAATACACTCTTGTTCTTTTGTAATGCTAATGTGATTTTTCTTTGATATATACAAGAAAACTTTTT
>JABUQX010010701.1:12500-17500 GCA_015478945.1 Trachelipus rathkii
TTCAAAAAAAACTTTCCGTAATATATTTAAAGTAAGTTTAATGTATTTATATACTGTTTATAATATATTATATATATATATATATATATATATATATATATATATATATATATATAATATATAATATAATATATATATATATACTATATATATTATATAAATATATATAGGCCTATTTATAGTTTTAAAGGATAAACATTTTCTTTAGCTTTTTAGTTTCCAACATTGCATGCGTCCAAACATTAGGCAGGAATCGCCACTGATATATATATATATATATATATATATATATATTATATATATATACTATATATATATATATATATATATATATAATATTATATAATATATATATATAAATGTAGTATATATGTAGTATTTTAGGTTATAGGTATATGCATATGTGTGTGTGTGTGTGTGTGTGTGTGTGTGTGTGTTATATGTGTGTGTGTGTGTGTGTGTGTGTGTGTGTGTGTGTGTGTGTGGTTGTGTGTGTATATGTGTGTGCGTGGGTGAGTTTGTATATGTGAAACGAAAAACCTATGTTTATTTGTTTGTAATCTTTGTACGTATGTAAGGTTGTCATCACCTAGCCACGAGTTCATAAGCATAAATGTTCGTGCGTATGGATGTGTAAAAATAAAGTATTGATTTTTCAAGTTAAAAAAGTTGTCACGTGTAATTTTTTTTTTTTTTTTAAATCACGAAAGAATTGTAATAAATGAGTATCTTGTCCCATACCACAGTTCTCCATCAAATCGAAAATAGCAACAGGCGATAAACTATTCCGAATTAGTTTCTTCCCTGAGTTGGTGCAGTTCATACAAGCGGCTGAAGAGGCTTCAGGATAGAAGTGAAAGCTACCGCATTTACAGTCTCACCTCATATAACTCATGGGAAAACGAAAGAATTTTTACTCTGTTTTAATCATTCAATTAAAAAAGTTTTAAAAAAAATCAGTGTACTGTAGTTTAATAAATTAAAAAAATTTTAACCGTAATTTGTTTTGCTTGCAACCAAAGGGTAAAGTATCTCAATACATATAAACTACGCAGAAAAGTAGATTTCAAATAATATATATATAATAAAATATATAATATATATATATATATATATATATATATATATATATATATATATATATATATATATATATAATATATAATATATATATTATATATATATATATTATATATATATATATATTTATACAATGAGGGATATCAAGCAAAAAAAGTGTAAGTGAATAAAGCCCCCCTGGAAAAAAAACCAACACCTTTTGAGAAAAGGCGGTGCTAGTATACACATCTAGTGTCCGATTTTTTGTGAAGGCTAAAATAACTGTAAGTAAGACTGATTAGTTGATTTGTGCTGTGCAAACCCGTCTGAGCATATATCTATATTGGTTTTTTACATTATTCTGTTGTTTAATTAACAGGAAACCAAATATATCAAGAAGAAAGTAACGGAATCACTTATATATAATATATATATTATATATATATATAATATATATATATATATATATATATATATTATATATATTATTATATATATATATATATATATATATATATATATATATATTATATATATATATATAATATATATATATATATATATATATATATATATTATATAATAGTATATATATATATAATATATATATATATATATATATATATATATATATATATATATATATATATATATAATATATATATATATTACTAAAAGGTTTTAATCTGTGTGGAGTGTAGACGTTGTTTGAAAGTGCTCCCTGTTGAAAGTTTATATCTTTATTTTATTAATTGTTTTTAATTATTCTGTTGTGTATGTTTAGGACGGATATGTGGTGTTCTTCAATAATATATTTATTTTTATTTAGTAATATCACTCGGAATATTAATTAATTATTCGTTTTCGAAGAGGGTTCTTGGCAGTTTTAAAAAGATAAGTTCTAGTTTTAAATTTTTTCATTTTTTTTTTTTAGTTGTAGGTTTTAAAAAGTTTTAATATTGCCTATCCGAGTGTGGTAAAGTTTTATAGGTTTAAGTTTTTTTTTCATTGTATTGAAGTTGATTTTTAATTAATTTTAGCACTTAAATTTTTTAAGTTAGGATTTAGTTTATGTTCAGTTTTTATCCCAACATCTCCGTTTGTTTTAGTCTGTTTTTGTATATTGTTCTTATTTGTTTGTTTGTTTGTTGTGTGTGTGTATGGTGTGTGTGTGTAAGATGGCAGATTTGCGTAGGCACGGGCTTTCTATTCGACTTCAACCAACATCGCACGGCTTAAAAATCTAACTTTAGCGTCTGTAGAATATCACCTCTCTAACTCTAACCCTAACCTTTTGCTCTTGTCTGAGACTCAGATGGCTAAGAATTCATCCTCTAACTCGTTTAATGTATCCAACTATAACTTATTTCATAATTTCCGTCTGAAGGGTGGAGTGTGTGCCTATGTAAACATTAATACTCCTGTAACAGTCTCGTGAATCTCGAATCTCCTAACTTCGATGTTCTGTGGCTAAAAATCTTTCTTCCTTCTACTACAATAATCTTGTGTTTCTGCTACTGTTCTCCTAACAAGAACAGATTTTCATGCCTTTTTTTGAATATCTTACTACTTCTCACGAGACTGTTATATCTTCTCATCCAAATACTAAGGTCCTCTATTTAGGGGATTTCAATGTACACAACATTGAATGGTTGGGGTCCTCTTATACTGATTTAGGTGGGGAGGAGGCCGAATCATTCAGCATTCTCAACGATCTGAAGCAACTAATCAAAGAACCCACACACATTCCGGATCGTCCCAACCAATTCTTGAACACACTTGACCTATGTTTCACCACTAGTCCTTCTCTCTATAAATACACCCCATTCGCTCCTATTGGTAAATCTGACAACAACCTAATATCTCTTAATTTTAATACTTGCTCTCCAACAGCTCCATCCTGCCCTATGCGCTTTTTCTGGCACTTTGATCGGGCTGATTGGGGGGCCTTGCGTTGCTTCTACGCTAACTATAATAGGAATGATTACTTTAACTCTGATGACGCTGGGGCTTCTGCCGCTAAGGTGGGAGCTGTTATCGTTGACGGGATGAGCAGGTTCATTCCTTCTTCGACTAAATCTTTCTCTCCTCATAATCCATGGTTCGATCGTGTTTGTTCTCTTGCCATTCAGGTTAGAGACAGCGCGTATCGGGAGTGGAAAAATTCTCGGTCTCCTATCACTCTCGCTAATATTCATTCAGCTAGAAATCGTTGCAGGGATACTCTTCGACTAGCAAAGCGGGCTTTCATCAAACGAAAGTGCGCTAAATTCTTTGGTTCTCCTACTGACAAATCTTTCTGACCTTTTGCCAAAAATATCACTAACAATTTCTGTAAATCTGCTTTTCCTCCTCTTATTCGATCTGCTGGCTCTGTTGCTAACTCTCCAACTGAAAAGGCAATCTCTACGGCCTCCTATTTTCCTTTAACTCACCCTGGACGAATTCTGGCAATTCCTCTGCCTCCCTCCTTATCCTCTTCAGGTATCCTATGTCTTTGCTTGTGATTACATTTGATCGCATACATGGGCTCCTAAGATCTTTGAACGTTAGGAAGGTGGGTGGCCCGGGTGGCATTCCTCCCAGAATTTTGAGGGAATGTGCTTACGTGCTGACCGCGCCCCTCGTTCAACTATATTCTCTATGTCTCCATACTAAGTACTTTCCTAGGTGTTGGAAGCAGCACATGTTCAACCTTATTCCGAAAAAAGGAAGCCACTCTGATCCTTCTAACTATCGCCCTATAGCTCTCACTTGTAATCTATCTTAGATCTTTGAAACCCTTCTCAACTCTCATTTCTTAGACCATCTGGAATCTCATTCTCTTCTTTCCGATCGCCAGTACGGCTTTCGGCGTTCAAGGTCTACTGGCGATATACTTTTTCCTATTTAACCGATTATTGGTTTTCCGCCCTTAGGAACTACGGGGAGACTTGCGTGGTGGCGCTTGACATATCCAAAGCATTTGACCGGGTGTGGCACGCGTCACTGCTCTCTAAGCTCCCCTCCCTTTGGGTTTCCTCCTTCTATTTGCTAACTTATGTCTTACTTTCTTTCAAGTCGCTCAATATCCGCTGTGGTTGATGGAGTGGGGCGACTTCTTTTTCCTGTCAATAGTGGTTGTTTCCTCAGGGTTCTGTCTTATCTCCTACTTTATTCAGACTTTTCATTAATTTAATGATCTTCTTACTTGCACATCTAACTCTATTCCACTCATATGGCCGATGACTCGACCTTTCATTCTTCAACTCATTTCAAACCAGCTCCCTCGTTGGCATCTTGAATGGCCTTCACATTTTAATCTTTAGATTCTATTCTCGCTGATCTGGATAGAATTTCCGAGTGGGGTCGTCCTCAACCTTGTGAAATCAATTCTTTAAAAACCCCAACTTCTTAGCAAAATCTCGGCTCTCTAAAAACACCTTCCTAACTTTCCTAATCTCTTTCGACGGTTCTCTCGTTCTCTCCTCTTGAACAATATAAACAACCTTGGCCTAACATAAACAAAAAAATGTCTTGAAACCTCACATCACAACGGTTGCTAGGGCGGCCTCAAGGAAACTGGGAGTTCTGTTTAAGCTGCGAGACTTTTTTTCGCCTCTTCTCAGTTTATCCAGCTATACAAGGGCCTCATCCGCCTTGTAATGGAGTACTGTTTCTCATATCTGGGGGGGCATCTGGTTTCAACCCGGCTTTTGGACAGGATCGCAGTGCAAAGGCCAAAACGGCCTCTAACTGTCCTGTACTCTTCCAGTTTCACTTGACCCTCTATCTTGGCGGCGTGTGTTGGTGCTTTACCTCTTTTCTATAGGTACCGCTGCAGTGGCAGGGTGTTCGAGGGAACATTTAACTCGCGCGTACCACCACCTATTACGAAGCCCTCGTAGCACAAGGGGTGCTCTGTCTGGGCACGAGTTTTGTGTGGATATTGGTACCTCCAG
>JABUQX010010701.1:22500-42500 GCA_015478945.1 Trachelipus rathkii
TTTTTTTTCATAAAAAAAAAATAATAATATAAAAAAAAAATTTTTATATTTAATATTTTAAACTAGTTAATTCTTAAACTTCATTTAATTTTTTTTTTATTTTTTTTTTTAAATTAACTTAACATGAGGCTTGAGTTTGAAAAAAATATTTTTTTTAGTTTTCTCATTTTTAAAATTTTGATATTTAAAATTTTAATCTTGTTAACTCTTGAGCTTCATCAAAATATTTATTTCAATTTTAATAGTTATAATTTAATTTAACATGAAGCTTGACTTTTGGAAAAAAATATATTTTTTTTTATTTTCTCATTTTTAAAATTATTTTTTTTATTTAAAATTTTAATCTAGTTAATTCTTGAATTTCTTCAAAGTATTGATTTCTTTTTTTTAGAGTTATAAACTCATTTAAAATGAAGCTGGATTTTTGAAAAAAAATATTTTTTTTAGTTTTCTCATTTCTAAAATCTTGGATATTTAAAAATTTCAATACAGTTAATTCCTAAGCTTCCTCCTAGTATATTGATTGCATTTTTTTAGAGTTATAAAATTTATTTAAATTTTTATATTTTTTTTGGAAAAAAATATTTTTTTTTAGTTGCTTCATTTTTAAAACTTTGATATTTAAAATTGTAATATCGTTAATTCTTAAACTCCCCCAAAGTATTACTTTCATTTTATTAATAGTTATAAAATTTATTTAAATTTTGATTTTTGGAAAAAAATATTTTTTTTTAGTTGCCTCATTTTTAAAACTTTGATATTTAAAATATTAATATAGATAATTCCTATGCTTCCTCCTGGTATTGATTGCATTTTATTAAGAGTTATAAAAAATAATTTTTTTAGTTGCCTCATTTTTTAACACTTTGATATTTAAAATTTTTTATAGCTAATTCCTAAGCTTCCTCCAAGGATTGATTTCACTTTATTAAGAGCTATAAAATGTATTTTAATTTTGTTTTTTTTATAAAAATATTTATTTTGGTTTCCTCAATTTAAAAAAAAAAATTTGATGTAAAAATTCTAATTCAGTTATATCTAGAGTGTCTTAGGATTTTAAAGGCTCTGTTCCTTCAAGAATACTAATAATAGTTGTATATATTTTTTTTTTCAGGTGTGTATTTGGATTATAAAATCTATGAACTTTATGTCAGATGCTATTGAATAAAATAGTTGTGCAACCAGGCTTATCCCTTCATCCTTACACTCAGTAGGAAAAAGAGAAATTTTTAAAAGTGGCAACCCACTTCTGTGAAGCATTCTGTGGAAAGAAGAGCCTCTAATCGCGAAACGAATACACACCACTTGGGAAACAACGGAATAAAAAAAAAGTGATTCCAGACAATCACTCAAGGTAATAAAAAAAAAAAAAAGATATAAGTGGGTTCAAAATTGCTATAGCAACTTTCAATCCCTTCTTATAATCACATTAACGGTCTACTTTTACACTTTCTACATTTATTATCACATTAATTTTCAATATGGCGGGAGACGATGCTGGTACACCTCCCCAAACACCAGTCACCAACACCATCACCACCATCACGCAAGTTAGCAAACCGGAACTACTGCTCACCGGTCGTATAAATGATGTGTGGACTGGTCCTTCAATTCGTCAGTGGAAGGCGAATCTCCAAGAGAATATTACGTTAAAACATTGCAGTACCGAGCCTACCAAATTGGCACAGGCAATGTCGCAAATATCTAATGATTCTAAAGCTGAGGTCCGCCAGATTCTGGATTCCAATCCAGATATTTTTAAACAATCAACACTGGAGGATTTTCTCAAAACACTCCAAGAGTTCTTGTTTTCGGACGACCCTCTCACTATTTTCGATGCTATGTCTCGAATCCAGTCTTTCAAATGGGATGTCTCATATTCTCTCTCCTCGGCATCTCTGAAACTCAACAGGCTCTATACTGATTTTTTTGACGCTCTTGCCAAATTGGATTCAAATTCCCAGCCTTCCGACAAAACGATTAATGCCATAACATTCGCCCATATCTTTTCCCAGTTACCTCAAAAACCTGATAAACTTAAAAGGGATTTCGAAAAATTATATGACTATGATTTGCCTATATCAGGCCAGGTTAATAAGTTCCTCCAAAAGTCAGCGGGTACATTACGAGTTCCTCACCGAAAGTCAGCACAAACTACTAATGTGAAATTTAATAAACCTTTTACACAGAACTATAGAAGCAATTTTATACAAAAACCAGAACCACAGAAAACCCCTCAACCAAATAGGTACCACCATTCTTACCAGCCTCCCAAACGAAACGATGATAATTCCAAAAGACTTACTCCTGCCCCACAACATCTTGCTCAGGCATGCTTCCATTGTGAACGCTTCATGCACTCCACAAGTGAATGCCCTTTCTCCCCCTATTGTCGACATTGCAACCAATCACATAAGCGCGGGTCCACAAACAATTGTAGAAACACAAAATGGAATCCCAACGATAAAAAGGGATTTCGAAAGAACGCTCCCATCACACCTGAAATTAAACAGGCGATTTTAAACAATACTTGGAAAGGTTCGGGCATACACCGCCACAACTATACTGGAGTAAAACCGAGGAATCAACAACCACAGCAGGCAAATAGAGGCAGTAATTTCAGAAAAAGAGGAGGACCCAATCACCAACGTTCTTCTTTCAGGAGAATGACCCAACCTCAAGATGAGGAGGAAGATGATACTCTATTTTATTATGATGACGAAGAAGATTATTATGAATGCTATCAGGAGGATAGTAATGACTTTCAACAATCAAACTGAAATTTTTGAGTGTGAGAAGCCAGAACCGGTGCTCCTCTAGGCTTCTCCAAACCCCCATGCACATTCCCAGTTATTCTAATTGTAACTCTCCTCTTCCTCTAGTTTCCTCCCTTCCCATTAATAACTCTACTCCTCATAGTGTCTCAGAGGAAGTTCTCATTAAAACCTGTTTTACTGATACTTTAGAAATATCTACCAATTGTAATGATAAATATAGAAATCTGAATTATAATGATAGTAATAAAATAAATATTAACAATATTGATACAGACTTCTTTTCGGAGTCTGAGGGTTATGGGCAGCGGGCTTCAAATGTTCTCAATGGGTATAATAATAATGATTTCTTATATACTAATCATAAAAGCAAAACATTATTTATAAAATCTGGTAACTTATTTACATACAATAAAGGTAACAATATCAATGAGAATGTATGTGAGAAAGTGGACGAATGTGGTAATAACTTAGCTTTTTCAGAAATGGATCGAAATACGATCATCCATAGGATTGATATGAATGAGATTAAAGGTAATCTAGCTAATAGCATTAATTTACAAAACGCTTACAATATAGAATATCCCCCTCAGGGTAAAGAGTTAGATAATAACTTTATCAATCAAAAGTCAGAGACCGCAGGGAACAATAGTAAGTACCTTTTGGATAAAGATTTCCAAACAACTCTTTCCTCAACTCCTTCCGCCTCTAAGCATGCTCTGCAGCCTCTCTCCACCTCTACCACTAACCCATTTACTCAAACTGTTTTGCTTAATTCTCAATTAGTAGATAGCGCTTTGCATTCCTCTACCACTGCTTACACTTTGAACTCTAACAATCCATTCTGTTCTCCCCTACTAACTTCACCACTCTTTGTTGATAACAATAACACCTTATGTAGTCACGAAGCTGTTTCCACTCCCTCCTCCTACCTTTTGAATTCCCCAAATCCTGATCTCTCTAAGTCATCGTTTAACATGGAAACGATAAACACCACAGTCTCTTCGCAGGCTCTTACAGCATCCCCTATTCCTATAATTTATGGTATGAATGCTCAAAATCCCTTTCTTCCCATGCCATCTTTTCACATACCCCCAGTAGACACTACTAGTGATTCGCATACTCTAATAACATCTTCTAGTGCAGTATCTCACACTATGGACAACAAAAATCCATTCATTCACTCCCTTACATCTAAAACACATCTAAGAGATAGTGATATTCAGACTCAAACTCCAACCACTCCACTTGCTTCAAACATCAACGCTTTAAGCTCTACTAACCCATTCCTTACCAGTACTATATCCGCCACCAACATAGTAGAGAACAATACTCCTACACTTGCACCAACAACAAATGCTATGCCTATTCTCTATACTAACACTTCTCTTAACCCATTCACCCCTCCACCACAGCTTACTACACCCCTAGTAAATAGTGAAACGTATACACAATCCCCAATAGTATCTTCTCTTACCGAAAACCCCAATCTAATTTCTACAAACCCATTCCTAACCATACCTACACCCTCTCCTCCTCCACTTACATCTATTCAAAACAATAATGGAAAAGATGATCATGACTCAACAACACCAACTGACCCCATCACCGACGATAAAATTTATCTTCCCTCCTCACACCCTAACCATTCTCTTCCAGGAAACTACACAAACCGTTTCGAACCAGCTATACAAGAAGAAACCCCAATAACTTCCACAACGCTCATTACCCCAGACAGTATCAGCAACACTCTAGATAACACCCCTATTCATATTCATGAGAGACAACTCACAACACCTCACGCTCTACCTACCGCTCAACATCTCTTTCAACCCACCGACATCTCCCCACCTGAAATAACACTCTCTTCCAATTTTATAAATGATAGTAAAATACTACTCAACAATTCTCAAGAAAATTTCCCACTCATTGGCCCAGCGTATTTCCTACAAACTGACATAGAGTACAACAATATGGTATTATATAACAAACAATGCTTGATCGACAGTGGATCAAATAGCTCACTTTGTAAACAATCTCTTATAGGGGAACTCCAAAACACCTTTCACGAAGAGATAACACTTACACCCTCCCCTATTACTCTAAAATCAATCACAGGTTCAAAATTTCATCAACTTGGTACAGTAATTCTCACCATGAATTTACAAGGCACACGAATTCCAATTAATTTCATAGTTATAGCCGACGACCTCTGTGGCTTTACATCCCCATTCCTTTTAGGTACTAACTTCCTTAACAATCCCAACATAAATTTTAAAACACACGAAAACAAAATTTTAGTAAAATCCAATACTGATGAAATCTCTATACCATTGACTCACCAATATCCTAACAAAAAGAAAACACCGAATATACACTCCAACACCTCAGAAACTCCCCCACTTTATTCCAATGAAATACACACAACAAACAATCTATTAATAGACACGGACACTCACTACAATCTGTCTATTTTAAACGACACTGAACTAACTCCCTATTCTAAAACCACTCTCTCGGTGAAGGCTTCTTCACCAGCAAACACCTCTCCCCCAGATAACATAATCCTTACCACAGAAAAAACTTCTATAAGTAACGGTCTCTTCGCGGGAAGCGTCCTTAGTGCTTCCACGGACGGTCGAATCTTGATAGATATCATAAACATGAACGCCTCACCACACACACTCACTAAGAACACACATATAGCGATGGCAAATCCGATTATAGTTCTGGACCAACCTCTACAGACATCGCAGATCAATCTAGCCACTTCATCCAAAGGCTTATCACCCACACAGCTCAGGAAAACTTTTAAGACAATTATCCAAAATTCATTCCAAGGTCAAGAGGAAGATTGCGCGACTTTACAAAATCCAGACCAATTAGAGGAATTACTCGACCTCTTAATGAACTTCAAAGATGTCATAGCGCTCGAAGATGACGAAGTTCCAATCTGCCCATTACAGAAATTCTCAATAACACTGAAAGAAAATGCTCCAAAGGTATTGTATAGGCCGCAGTATCGTCTGCCCTATAAATACCTAACTCAGATAGACGAATGGATCAAGACCTCGCAACAGAAAGGATACATAAAACCCATCAGTAGCCCTCATTGCAGCCCTCTCTTGGTCATTCCGAAAAAGAATTCATCCACCCCTAGAATCGTTGCAGATTATAGGCACATTAATGCTCATACGGTACTGGATCGCTTTCCCTTACCATGCATTAACGATATTTTAGCCACTTTAGGTAAGAGCCGCATCTTCACATCCCTGGATCTCCTCGATGCCTACCATTGTCTAGAAATAGACGAAAAAACGCAGCCACTCCTCGCCTTTCGTACCTCTCGTGGGCAATATGCACCAACAAGGCTGAATTTTGGACTCTCGAATGCACCTCCCATATTTGCTCGCACGATGGAGATGGCATTATCCCATCTCTTGGGAGATGCCTGCAGAGTCTTTTTAGACGACGTTCTCATACTCGGAGATACGTTAGAGGCACACATGGAGAACTTGAAGAAAGTTTTCGAATCATTTCGTAAGAATAAGATGAGAATTAAGATTGCCAAGTGCAAGTTTTTAAGAAACAGCCTCCTCTTCCTAGGCTTTAAAATTTCACAAGATGGGATCTCTCCGGACCCTGTGAAACTTCAGACACTAACTACATTCAAACCTCCTACAAATGTGGCAGAAACACGCTCTTTGCTCGGATTTTTGAATTATTTTAATCATCTCATAGACTCCTACTCATCGACGGCAAAACCTATTACAAAGTTGTTACGTAAAGGCGCAGAATTTTGTTGGGGTCCAGAACAGCAGCAAGCCTTCCTCACACTAAAAGACAAGTTACTACTCCAACCCCAATTGAAGTACCCAGACTACAATAAGGAATTTTTCATTAACACAGACGCTTCCACCTTGGGTCTGGGAGCAGTCCTATTTCAACTAGATGACAATGGCAAAGAAAAACCATTGGCCTTTATCTCAAGAGCTCTATCCAAATCTGAAGCAAACTATAAGACAATAGAACAAGAAGCTCTGGCAATTGTGTTCGCGCTTCAAAAATTCAAAAACACGGTCTTTGGGTACCAGCTCACGATCATTACCGACAATCAACCACTAATTCACCTCATCAGACACAAGCAGTTGTCGGGAAGACTAGAACGTTGGAACTTATTTATATCACACTTTAACCCCACTTTCATATACAAACAAGGTAAACTAAACATTATCCCAGATTACCTAAGCCGCAACCCACCAGAATGCTCCAACTCCTTCAAACAAAACACAGTATTACTCGAGGCTTCCATACCACTCACAAAGGAAAACATTGTCAACGAACAAAAAGTATGTCCACGTCTCAAAACACTTTATGACTATGCCAAACCCATCTTATCCCACAATAAACCCCTATCTTCTCAAGACACACTAGCAGATACATATCCACATGTTTTAATAAATGATATCTTACACTATGCCACACATAACGGAAAATTTCTTATACAAGTCCCAGATACAATGATACACACTATCATAGAACATTCCCACGCGTCTCTTGCCGCGGGCCACTGCGGAACGCAGCGAACCGAATTGAGAATTCGAGAAAAATACATTTTTCCAAAATTACACAAACTAACCCATGAATACTGTACAACATGTCCTTCATGCCAAAAAGTGAAGGGTAACACCCCCAAAAACGCCCCCATCAAAGCTTACCCTTTACCCTATGAACCTTTTTCACGAGTACATCTAGATATACTAGGCCCTCTTCCTCTATGTAAAATTACACAATGTAAATACATTCTTTGCATGAAAGACACACTAACACGATATGTTGAACTAGTCCCTCTCAAACAACACACCACTAAAGATATTGCCCAAGCTATTTTGGAAAGAATAATCTGTAGACACTCAACCCCAGAAGTAATCATTTCTGATAGAGCTCCCGAGCTCACTTCCACACTCTTTAAAGAATTATGCGCCCAATGGCGTATTAAAGCTGTCAATATTGTGGTCAGACATGCTCAAAGCAACTCCCTAGTAGAGAAAGAGAACCACAAGATAGCAAACTATCTAAGACACTACGTCAACAACAATCATAATGACTGGGGACAGTACATTCCTTTCACCCAAACCGCTATCAATTCAACATACAACGCTTCCATTGGAACATCACCTCATTATCTTTTGTACACCTATAATAAACGTTTACCGTGGGACCTTCCAAATTACTCTTCTCCTTTCACCACTACACAACCCCCACATAAAAACATCAACGACTACGTCGACGAGATAGCCGAAAGAGCTCACTTGATAAGAGATCAAGCTAGAGAACACTTACTCACTGAAACAGACAAACAAATCCAAAGACAATTGCCAAAATCTTCTCTTCAACGAATAAAAATAGGTGATTTAGTCCACATCTTGGACGTCAAAAAACCAAAACAATCATCCAAACTGTTTCCGAAATGGACAGGCCCTTTTAGGGTCAAACAACTAGTCCATCATAATAAACTTTTACTTCAATGTCTAGATACAAGCAAAACATTCATTGTACACAGAGACAACATTAAGATCACAAAAGTAAAAGCACAACCCCAACCAATTACACAACAAGAACCACAAGGCGACCTACCCACAAAGAAACAACCTTCCCCAAAACAAACACAACAGACAACAACCCCACATCAACCATTACCTACCATCCCAACCACTATATACCTTCCACGTCACACGCAAACCTCAACACAACCCTCACACCAACCACGGATAATGCAACCTACTTCCCCAACAACACCATTACATATTCCTACACTTCACAGACGAAATATACAGCAAAGACAATTGTTCCCAAATGAAGATTCTACTTCACCAGAACCAACTCCTCACGCACACCTCAGACCACCGACACCAAACTTCCAATTCTCACCTCCACCACCAAGAATGTCTCCATTACATAGACACCCAACACCCCCTCCCCTTCCCCCTAGATTATCCTTAGAAGACCCTCCTAACCTCCCACCCCGAGCTCCGACTCATGAAACCGAGACAACCAATCCCCCGACGACTACAACAGAGACCTCTCCCCCAACTCCCCCTGATACTAGAGTAAACGATCCATCATACAGACCATCTTTGTCTTTTAGAAACCCCAACATTCCACATCCTATGCAATTGCGAACAAGACAACAACAAGCAACAATTATGAGAGGTCAAAGAAAATATTTACTACCCCCTCAACAGACAGTCCCTTCAGGAAGAGGTCATCCACCTCAACAACCTCCACCTTCTTAAATGTAAAATTTTCTTTCAATTACCCCCAGGGGATCATCACATATGCACATATGTGAAAACACAATAACACCTTAGAAAGGTACACTTCAAAGATGTTATTGATACGAAAGCTGTTCCTACAACTCTAGAAAAGCAAAAAAATAAAAATAGTAAGAAAATTTTAAGCGAAAATGAAACTAAAAGGGTTGGACAGTGGAATTAGTACTAGCAATTAAGTTAAAATCAAGTAAATAACATCTAAAACAAAATAACTATATTGCAGTATTTCTTCTTGATTCCAGACATCATGTTCAACTTTTGGATCCTCCTTGCCATAATAACATCTACATGGACACTTCAAGAGGACCAAACAACTTCAAAGTACCAACTACATCAGGGCTTCATCGCAAGATATACTGGACAAACCAAGTTTATAAATAGCTACGTCAACTTGCAAACCGACATGCGATGCCCTAGAAAAATATATGAAAATGTCAAACAAACAATAGAACAAAATAATTATTTGATCGAGAAATACGTACCATATCTCCAAAGCAGATATCAAAGTAGATTTCATTCCAACTCTAACCCCTCACCCAAATTAACGTTTTTGCATACATTATTAATGGAACACCAAAAACAACAACAACACATCTTAAAAGACCCTTGGTTATTATCCCACCAACAAGAATCTTCGCCAGATCTCTCATTAAGACCGAAAAGAGGACTTTTCAACCTAGGCGGAGACACATTGAAATTCCTATTTGGATCAGCAACAATGGCAGACATACAAGCTCTAAACACCAAAATAAACTTATTAGAAGACACTCGAACACACATATTTAAAATCAAAGAACAACTCCACGCTAACACCAACACACTCTCCACCTTAAAGCAAAATCTTATCATATTGGCCCAACACTACAATTCCTCAATTTCTTCCATTGAACTTCAACAAGAAATTCTGAAATTGAATCTATACTTAAATCTGGAAAAAACCATCGCAGACAATCTACACACGCTCATTTCCACCGTACAACAGACATGGACTCTAGCCCAAGACCACACTACTCCCCTAAACCTTTACACCTTTGAAATCATGCATGATCTTTTATACAACAATAGTCAAATCACCGATCACCAACCCATAATACCACTCAACCCAACAAACTTCTACCAATTTCTCTCCTTTACCTGGACATATCTCCACTATCAAAATCCTTACATTATTTCCACTATCATTCCTCTCTCAACCGAAACACCCTACGAAACGTACCAAATTATACCTTTCCCAACTCCCTTTAATAAAACCTATGACAGACTTATAGTACATCCATCTCATCAATATTATTTTGTAAATTACAAAACCTTAAAGTACACATACAGTCATACTCTGTCCTCGGACATTTGCAAACACTCACTCTCCAGATATCTGTGTTTCCCTCCTAACCCAGTCCAAACCTTCGACAATAAGAATTGCATTCTAACTTCTATTCTAGCTCAAATTAATAACACCATCTGCAAATACTCGACTTATCCAAACAAACAACCATACCTCCTACAAGTAGGGAACCTAACTCTTATCTCCCTTTCATCTATAACAGTAGCCTCCATTTCCTGCCCTCTTCAATCACCACATTTAGTTTCAGATAACCTTTTTAGCCTTCCCCATGGTTGTAACTTTGTTTCTGAAGATTATAGTTACAAGTACCCGACTCATTCTTCAGTACACACTAAATGGATTTCACCCAACTTTCAACTTCCAGATTACACAATCCTACCCCACGATTTTACTCCAAATATTACTACTCCCATTTCTAACCTACATTTACAACCAATAGCAATACATTGGGACTCTTCTCTAAACGCTTTAAACCTAACTACGCAGACACATCAATTTCTCAGCATTCACGCCATCTCCCTTTCAGGATCTTCCATCCTTTTAACTATAATATGCCTCACTATACTAGTAATTATTTATCGGAAATTCCTTACCTCCTCGAGAAACACAGTACCATCTTCTACAACATCTATACCTATGACAACAGTTCCAACAGCTCCAACTATCCAATATACAGTAGTACAACGTGCTCCCGAACCAAATCCTAAACCTGCTCACCCCTCCTATCCTCCCTTGGAACCCATATACTCCAACCCAAATCAACCCATTTCAAAATAAACTCCATATATTTTTTTTTCTGGGAAAGGCCGGATCTCTATCGAACTTAAATACTACGTTCGAATTTAATTCCACGTATTTCTTAAAATAATACGTGAAACACCGAAAAATACAATTAAGATTAATCTAACCATTGTATTTTTAATTTTAAGCATCTCCGTTCCCCCCTCTCTTTGTTCCATTTACTGATCTCCCCTTTGGCCTATACCCCAAGAGTAATCTCTCCCTTCTACGCCAAACTATATATCTCTCCTAATCCCCTAAAATTATTTAGGTCAAACGCTTTCTCAAAATATCATTTTTTATTTTGGACTACAACTAATTTCCTATCTTATTAGTCACGGAAAAAAAAAAATATTGTCGTATCCAATTTTATAAATGAGTTATAAACAAACAGATTTAAGGAATAAAATTTTAGTATAGCTTTGATTCGAGTTAATCTTTTTCTGGGTTTTAGCCATTTCAAATTTACACTAAACCACAAAAGGGAATCTTCTTATACTAAAGTTATTTTATCGAATTTACTCCGTGTGGTTTTTGTTTTTTTTATTTGTTTCTTTTTGTTTGTGTTTTTGTTTTTCACGGAACCAGCAAACTTATTTTGTTGTTTTTTTTTTGTTTTTTTTAATTTTTCTTGTTTTCCTTTGGGACAGCTATCTTAGCATCATAAAAATTTCATTGATTCCATTGTCTTCTTTCTTTCTTTTTATTTTTTTTCTTTTTCATATATTCGGTTTCACTTTATATATGAGAGATAAAATTCTTTTGTTATTTCATTTACTGCCCCAATTCTTTTAACATTCTGCCCGTCACGGTATAAACATTTTGTTTTGTTTCCCTGGAACCACAACGCTAAGTCCAAGGTTTAAAATATAAATATTTTGATTTCCACGAAACCATCTCACTAATTCTTAGTTTACGATTTGCTTTTTAGTACCAAAATAAAAACCTCCCTTTCTCATCTTGTTTTTTTTGTTTTTGTTTTTTTTCTTTCCGACTTTTGTTTTCTTTACTTGTTTTTTTTATTGTCTTGTTTTTTTTCTTGGGAAAAACGAAAATGGAGCCATAAAAATAAATTCTTTTTCTTTCCATTCTTTCTTTTCGCTCAAACACTGTTCCTTTAAGATTAGACAAATGTTTCATAAAGTTTAGGACTTTTAATATGGACCTCAAGAACAGTTTGAAAGTCAGTTTGAAAGTTCAGTATGGAAAGTATTTCTGTGGAGAGTAGACCTAACTTAAAGCGTCATTCCTTGTTTTTTAGTGGTACGAAAAATAATTTATTTTACGTAGTCTAATTTAAATCAAAAAGATTTTTTTTTTTATTGAAGTTAAATAATCTATTACAAATTGTTTTTTTTTTTTTTTTTTTTAATTGGAAATTTATCAACGTTCCCTCAATTAAAAAAAATAATAATAATAATCTTTTTTAGTGTTTCAAATAATCTTAATAAATTTGTTTCTTGGGACTTCATTTTAAAAATTTAAAATTATGATTAATAAATTTACTGAAGTGAATTTTGGATTTGTGAAAAAAAAAATATATATTTTATTGAGTTTCCTCAAAGTGTTAATTTCGTTTTTTTTAGAGTTTTACATTTAATGAAATAAATTTTGATTTTTTTTTTAAAAAAAATATTTATTTTTAATTTCCTCATTTTTAAACTTTGAATATTAAAAAAAAAATTTAATCTAATTAATTCTTGAGTTTCCCAAAGTGTTTAATTTTCGTTTTTTTTTTTAGTTTTTCATTTAATGAAATAAATTTTGATTTTTTTTAAAAAAAATATTTATTTTTTAATTTCCTCATTTTTAAACTTTGAATATTTTAAAAAAAAAAAAAAAAAATTTAATCAAATTAATTCATGAGTTTCCTCAAAGTGTTAATTTCGTTTTTTTTTTAGAGTTTTACATTTAATGAAATAAATTTTGATTCTTTTTGAAAAAAATATTTATTTTTAATTTCCTCATTTTTAAATTTTGAATATTAAAAAAAAAAATTTAATCTAATTAATTCTTGAGTTTCCTCAAAGTGTTAATTTCGTTTTTTTTAGAGTTTTACATTTAATGAAATAAATTTTAATTTTTTTGGAAAAAAATATTTATTTTTAATTTCCTCATTTTTAAACTTTGAATATTTAAAAAAAAAAATTAATTTATATTAGTTCTTGAACAAAAAGAAGTATTATTTTTTTTTTTTTTTTTTTTAGTTTTTACATTTAATGAAATAAATTTTGGATTTTTTTTTTTTCGAAAATATTATTTTCAAATTCCTATTTCTAATACTTTGAAATATTTAAAAAAAATTAATCAAATTAATTCTTGAGTTTCCTCAAAGTGTTAATTTCGTTTTTTTTGAGTTTTACATTTAATGAAATAAATTTTTATTTTTTTTGGAAAAAAAATATTTATTTTTTAATTTCCTCATTTTTAAACTTTGAATATTTTAAAAAAAAATTAATCAAATTAATTCATGAGTTTCCTCAAAGTGTTAATTTCGTTTTTTTAGAGTTTTACATTTAATGAAATAAATTTTGATTTTTTTTTGAAAAAAATATTTATTTTTAATTTCCTCATTTTTAAACTTTGAATATTTAAAAAAAATTAATCAAATTAATTCTTGAGTTTCCTCAAAGTGTTAATTTCGTTTTTTTAGAGTTTTACATTTGATGAAATAAATTTTGATTTTTTTTGAAAAAATATTTTATTTGTAATTTCTATTTTTAATCTTTCATATTTAAAATAAAAAATAATCAAATTAATTCTTGAGTTTCCTCAAAGTGGTAATTTCGTTTTTTTTAGAGTTTTACATTTAATGAAATAAATTTTGATTTTTTTTGGAAAAAAAAATATTTATTTTTAATTTCCTCATTTTTAAATTTTGAATATTTAAAAAAAATTAATCTAATTAATTCTTGAGTTTCCTCAAAGTGTTAATTTCGTTTTTTTTTAGTAAAATTTAATGAGATGAATTTTAATTTTAATTTTTTTGGAAAAAAAAAAATAATTTTTAGTTTCCTCAATTTTTCAACTTTTAAAAACATGATGATCAACAATATTAGTCACTGACTATATTTTTTTTTTTTTATTTTCGTAAAATTAATTTATGCATGCTTTCCATTGTCATTATAAAAGTAATATTATTTTTATTATTTTGAGGTTCTTTAACTTTTAAAACATTATACCAACCCATATTAGTCACTTGACTAATAGTTTTAAGCATATTTAATTGATGTTTATAAATTATTAAAGCTAAATGTTTATTTTTTAGAATTCTTCAAACTTTAATAATTTTAGTGTGACCCATATTAGTCTTATGACTAATATTTTTTTTAATTAATTATTTAGTATCTACTTCATTTCTATATTTTATAATGTTAATTTTTTTAGTTCGCTCAGCTTTATAAATCTTTGTATGACTAATGTCTTATTTGTTATTTAGTGTCACCTTCATTTTAATTAGTAATTATTAAAGTTTAATAAGTTTTTTTTTTGAGAGTTCTTCAAACTTTAAAAACATTATATTAACTGGTATTAGTCAAATGACTAATGGTTTTTAAAAAAATTATGTAATTTTTGTATTTGCTTCTTTATTTACTATTAACTTTTAATTTAAATATTTTTGAGAACTCCTCTATCAGGGTTTAAATTATTTTATACAAGTGACTAATGTTGACTAATATAATTAATTTGGGTTTTCCACCATTTAAAAAAATTTAGCAGTGTTTTGAATTATGTTTCATGATTTCTGCAACATTGGTGAGAATACTATTGTTCAAGAGACAACGTCGATTCCAAAATATTTTTTTAAGCCAATTTTAAAGGCAATGTCTTTAAATATTATTAATAATAATAATTGTATTTATATATATTATATATATATATTTTTTTTATTATTATCAGGTGTGTAATTTGGTATAAAATTATTGATCTTTTATGTCAGATGCGGATCCGAATAAATTTGTAGTGCAACCAGGCTTTTACCTTCATCCTATCACTCAGTAGGAAAAAAGAGTTTTTAAAGTGGCGACCTTGCCATTATATATATATATATATAATATATATATATATATATATATATATATATATCTAATATATATATATATATAATATAATATAATATATATATTAATATATATATATATATAATATATTATATATATATATATATATTTATATATAATATAATATATATATATATATATATATATTATATATATATAATTAAATATATAATATATATATTATATAAATATATTATATTATAAACATATATTAATATATATATATATATATAAAAGACTGTAGAACAGGGGGGTTCAGGGGATTCAAACCACCACCACCCCGAAATTATTTAAGCGATCAAAATTCTTTGATGTGTTGTTAAGTCTCTTAATTTTATTTTTAATCATAATAAAAATAATAGCTAAGAGTATATATTAATAGATATGAGGAAACATATTTGTAGTTGGTGAAGATTTCAGGTTAAGTGGCTGTTGGTCCTCGTATAAATATATATATATATATATATATATATATATTATATATATTATATATATATATATAATATCATATATATATATATATATATATATAATATATATTATAATATCTTATATTATATATATATATAATTTTTTTTTACAGTTGTCACCAACCACTCACGGGCGAGCCCTATTCAAGGAGGGTGTTGTTGCACGCCAAAATTTCATCCAATAGCGCAAATTAACGGCATATATATACTATATATATATATATATATATATATATATATATATATTATATATATATATATATATACTATATATATATATATATATATATATATATATAATATATATATATATTTTAGATAATTTAGAATAGGGACTTAAATGTAAGCTTTCTAAGTTTGCAGATGATAGTAAGGAATAATGATGGATATATAAAGATTCAAAATGATCTTGATAAACTTCATAGGTCGACAGATAGGTGGCAAATGAATTTTAATACGGAAAAGCATAAGGGTTCTCTCTTAGGTTACTCAAGTAAAAGTTTACCAAGATATGAATGGGGATTGGATTGAGTCTGTGGACCAAGATAAAGATTTAGATATGAGTATAAGCAGCAATCTGAAAGTAGCTCATCAGCGTTTGGAAGCAAGGAATAAAGCTAATACGATGCTAGGTATAATAAATCACAAAATGGTTTGCAAGACTAAGGAAGTGATAAGTAAGCTGTATAATAACTACTTTAGGTCAGTATTTGAGTATTGCGCACGTTCGGACCCCTTATTTAAGAAAAGACATTGATATGCTGGAGAGAGTGTAACGTAGTGCAACGAGCATTATTTCTGGCTTTGAGGGTATGAGCTATCAGGAGAGGTTGAAGGAGTTAGGAATGTTTTCTGTAGAAAGGCGATTTCTCAGAGGGAACATGATGCAAGTCTAAAAAAATATTTACATATTTTAATAATAATGAGACCAATAAATTCTTTATAGTAGACCACGGACGTGGAACTAGGGGACACAATAAGACATATAAGAAAACTTGTATTCTTTATGAAAGAAAACATTCATTCTGTAATAGTGTTGTAAATTTTTGGAAAAGTTTCCCGCGGGAGGTTGTTAAGTGTGACTCAATTAAGAAAGTGTTGGATAGGTATATGGATGGTTTGGGCATCATATAGTATATTTTGACGAAGCCAAATTGGCGGATTTTTAATTAGTTAAGGTAAACTGCATGTTGTAACTACCGGCATCACAATAAACTTATTAAAGCTTGTATTGTTGTTAGCATGTACCTTAGCTATAGTGTTTGCTTTTGGTAGTAGTTTGCGACTTGGCCTATATATTATATTAACCTTTGTTTTAGGGGACAGTTTTGATAGGGCCATGTGACTTCTAACAGTTTCTTTGTTTCCTTATCTCTAGCGGAGGTAATACTACGAACACTGAAATAAAGAGTGACTTTCTGATTGGATAGCTATATGATGGTGTAAAAGCAATAAAGAAATATTTTAGAGGTGTTTAATCTGTCGAAAATATCCAGCGGTGTTAGATATTCATTGCTGTTCACATCCATGTGAAGTAAAACACATAAGAAACTTTGTGGCACAGCGAATACAACTATGTTCTATTTTAAATTGCCAAGGCCGACTACTATTTTAATAGGAAAGAAAATAGGAAAGATTTTCCCGGACACAAAGTGGACAAAACTCACACGCATGAGCAAAACAAGGTTGATGGAAAATTTCGATGGATTGTTACGAACTAGTGTAAATTTTAAAGCATTGTTGAAGCTTATGAGGAGCTTGAATGGATCAAGATATTAAACCTTCTTCAAAAAACCTGGATCTTTTCAAGTCTGTAAGCAAAAGAAAATTTGTTATAAGTTTATTATCTTAAACTTTATTCTCAAACACTCTTTCCATTATGTATTACATTGCAGTTTCCATAATTAGTGACAGCAATTGCTCTTAATCATATTGAAAATGTGATGTTTGTTTTGAAAGATTTTCAAGCAAACATCGATGAAACATTTTCAAACATTTTGCAAGTTGCAACATAATTCTGTTTCTGTTAATGGAAACTGCTCTCGAAACATAGTTGGTCTGCTTGAGAGATCAATGTAAAATGAAAAAATTTAGGGCAATTACAATTTATTTTCATGATGATTTATCAAACCAGTTAGAGAGCAAGTTCGCGAATCGTAGATCCACACTTACAAATCTTTGTAAAGATACTCACTCCATCGATATCTATTAAAAATTTTGCGAATTTTGCAAATAAATTTTATATGTACAGTCACATTTAGATTGTTAAGGATTTTAATCATTTACCTCACTCAAAAAAGTGAACTCCAAAAAAAATATTTATCTACTCTGAAAAGACACAAAGCCATACTTTTTCACAGGCTGCGAGCGGAGGCGGAGCAGAGCCCGAGAGGCGAAACTTTTTGAGAGACTGGAGCAGGAGCCGGAGCGGGGTGAAGTTTTTTGGGGAATCTGGAGCCCGGAGCCGGCGTCCGAGGCGAAATTTTAGGGACCTGGAGCCGGAGCCGGAGTCGAGCCGCAAAAAAAGAGGCTGCTCCGGCTCCGGCTAAATAAATTAAGTAATTAATTAATTTATTATTACAGGTGTTTATATATATATAATATATATATATATATATATATATATATATATATATTTATATATATATATATATAAAATATATATATAATATATATATATATATATATATATAATATATATATATTCTTTTTTTTTCAGAAATATGATTATGTATATTTTTTTTTTAATAATAAAAAAAAGTTCGTACTTCTATAGATGACTTTAATTAATTAAGTTTAATATGCCTTAGAAAAATCATGTCCACTAAACCAAAATCGAAAACACCTCAATGTATTTGAATATATTACTCATTTTGATGATAAAAATACTTTCATTTGTCAATATGAAATAGTTAACACAGTTAATGGAAACAGTCAGTTCGATCAATGCACAAAAGAGTCTACCTAACTACCAGTTACTCATGGGGGTCACAAATCACAATAGGATCCTTTTAATTAATGCGACATTTAAAACGCTATCATCCAGACATTGCTGCAATTGTTAAAAAGAAAGGTGAAGCTAACGGTAATCAGGAGAAACTTAATTTCAAACGAGACTAAAGTGGAAACTTTTTCAGTTGCATAAACTTGTTCTGTCTATGTTAAGTGAAAAAATTCAAATACAATTGATTATAATGGTTGTTAAAGATCGTGACCCATTAGTTTTCTTTGCATAACAGGATTTAAAAGCTCTGTGTGGAAGCTGGCTTAGAAAACTGGAAGTCCCTTAGCTGGAAAATATTTTGTAAATAGTTCTACGAAGAAAAAATAAACAAAAAATACAGCTTAAAAATTGCCTAAAGGGACGCTTTGTGCATTTAAAAAATGGATATTTACACATGGGCACAGCTAAATTATTTTGTTAATAATTTATATTGTGGACCGAGATAATAAACATATTTCTAAAACGTTTAGCATAGAGTAAAAGAAAAAAATACTCAACATTTCACACGAATATATTCAATAATTTGTTACTGACATCTTAAAAGAATTCGAAATAACAAGAGACAAGTATTACTTAGTTTACGGATAACGCTCAAACCATGATCAGTAACGATTGAAAAATTAATAAAGGAACAATGAGGGTGAGGAATAGGAATTGGTAAATGTGAAACTGATTTTATTGAATGTCAAAACGACGAAGTAATAGTTGTTTTCAGAATGAAATTGATAAAACTATGAAAATACTATGTTCCGATAACGTTAACATTGCACACATGAAGATGTGGAGTTCATACTTTAACAGTTAGCAGTGCGTGATGGTCTCCACAATACTGATAGAGCAAATCTTATAAGCAGGCGAGACAATAGGCAAAAAGCAGCACGTACTCCAAAATTAATGGAAGTTCTAGAGAATCAAGCGGAAAAGGGGCAATCTTAGATCAAGAGACAAGATGGGAAGTACATGTCTTATGCCTAAAGTCTAAAGGCTTCTTGCAACTAAAAGCTCGAAGTCGTTTTCCTGTTCCTCCCTTTCCTGACTTTCTCTCTCCGACAGTCAGTGGGAACCAATCGAAAACTCGAAAGAATTATTAAAACATCCATACTTTACAACAAAAATATTTCAATCAGAAGACTGACTGCATAAAATTTTTATAGAGAACGGATTTTAGCAAATCATAAATAAATTCCATGAAAAGAAGGGAAAGATGTTAACTGAAAATAAAATATTTTTGTCG
>JABUQX010010701.1:50000-52034 GCA_015478945.1 Trachelipus rathkii
AGGAAAACGTTTTAACAATATGCGGAGTCCTTTTAAATAACTAAGAAATTTACATTAAAAAGTATTTCTTAGTATGAAAAGTTTTTAAAATTTTTGAAATCAGTATTTAAAAAGTTTAGAGACTGTTTTTATGTTTGTTTGTGTTTTCGCAAACACACAAGCACACACGCACACACGCACGCACACATACGCCGCACACACCTACACACACACACGGAGTTAAAATTTGATTGTTTATGTACTTTAAACTTGAGCGCTCCTTCACACATAAACTTTTGATAAAGGAGATATTTTGTTTGTCTGTTTGTGTTTGCTCATACTTATAAAGAGTACGAGAGAGTATATATATACACACACACGCACACACACACATACGCTCAGAAAAAAATATAAGCGTTGATGAGAGTAGTAAGGAGAGGGAAACCAGCAGACGGCAGATGTTGCAATGCAACATTGCAATGTTGCATGCAAAATTTGCAACATTGATATTTTGTCGTATTAAGACGTTTTTTGGGTCAAATTATGGGTTTTCTCGATCATAGAAGCGTTTTCTGGGGTCGACGACGCGATTGGACCAACCCCCCAAGTCCCCGCCGGAACGCGCACACGCGATCGCACTGCAAACCATGCCGATCCGTCTTTTTTTTTCGCGATTTCATTTCTTTCTATAACTCATGTTCCTCCATGACCCATTTTTAGTTCGTAATATTTCACGAATGTTATTCATATGACGTCACAAAGATTCATTATATCTAATACAATATCTTAACAATGTTTAAATATATTCTCTTAGTAACAGTATATTCGTCAAAGGTATACGAATATTATGTTTTGGTGATTTTTCATGAATTATTATTACATGTAGAAATTCAGACATCCCATATATACTATATATATATATATATATATATATATTATATATATATATATATACTATATATATATATATATATATATTCTAAATTAAATATAGGTATTTAATCATATAAACTTGAATACTTAAAACAGTGATTGAAGGAAATGAAATACGAACCGATATACTCTCACCTCTTACTCTCGACCTTTATCGCCTGAGCTAAGGACACGTTACATATTTAGTTCAAAAAATTTTTATTTATTTTTTCAGTACTTTAACGATTCATTAAATAATCTTTTTCTACTCACGAGAATGTTTTATATATATATATATTATATATTATATATATATATTATATATATATAATATTATATATAATATATAATATAGTTATAATTATAATATATATATATATATATATATATATATTATATATATAATATATATATTTAATATTTAATTCAAATATTCGATTGTTGTGTATTCCGTACTCTCACAATTTAATCTCTTCTCGTATGCAAATATTCTTCATCATACAAACGAATAGGATATATATATCTATATATAATGTATGTATTATATATATATATATATATATATATATTATATATATAGTATATATAATATATATATATATATATATATATTATATTACATATAATATATATACATTTTAAATCATTAACCTTGTTCGCCATTGACATCTTATATATATATATATATATATATATATATATATATATATATATATATATAATATGAGTATATATATATATCATTATATATATAATATTATATATCATCGGATATTTCCTCACTCCACTTTATATATATATATTATATTTATATATATATATATATTATATATATTTATATATATATATATATATATATATTATATATAATATATATAATATATTATATATATAATTATATATATATATATATAGTAGTATATATTATATATATATAATACATATATATATATCATATATAATATATATATATATATATATATATATATTATAATATATATATAATATATATATATATTTTATATCTTTATATATCATATATATACTATATTATATACTAGGTTTTGTAATCAAATATAAAATAAGACACTCCATAAATACTCTAAGACCCCAAAAAATATAAATACATAAATATGTGCATAA
>JABUQX010010702.1:0-20000 GCA_015478945.1 Trachelipus rathkii
GCAGATGTTGGTGTTGTTGTTTGTGTTGTATTGTGTGCTCGAATGTCGACTAGTGTTATGGTAGTCGTTGTATTCTGAACAATTCATTTATTGTTTGTTGTTGTCATTGTTGATTGACTGATTTGCCTGTTGCTGTTGCTGTTCGAATTGTTGTGCTGAGTTCGTTGTTGTTTTCCTGGATTTGTTGTATGATGACTGATGATGGACGTTAGTTAGGGAAAAAATTACAATATTAAATATTAATATTCTTATATTATATACTACTAGATAATTTATCTGCATATATATATTGATATATCTCTAATAGCTCAAGGGGTTATATGAGTAATAATTATATATATAATATATATAGCCTATATATATAATAGTATGCCTATAAAGTAATATCATATTTCATTACTTTCCATAAAATTTATAATTTCAAAACATATTTGAACTTCGTCTTCTTTTTTTTTTTTTGTTTTTTTTTTTTTTTTTCCTTTTTTCATAGCACTTGACCCCGCCAACTCCCACGGGCAGAAGCCCACAATAGCAGCCGAGGGAGGTGTGAAAGTATCTCAAATAATATCCATACTTAAACGCAAAATGTACGCAGCATGAGCACAACGCAGGTCTTGTGACACGTGAGCGGTGATTAATGTTGAGTAGTGGGCACAACACAAAAGACGGATAGAGAATTTCCAACAACAGCGATTTCAGGTTATGAGGCACAGGTAATTGCAAAGAAAACGTTATGAAGGCCACACCGCCAAAAGCAGAAACCAACCAGAGATCTGTTGTCATAAAGTTACTAAGGAAATATCAACACAACTTCATGTGACCTGACACATAGCCACTCACCCTTAGTTTCATTTCTGTTGGACGTTACCGGAGAAGAGGTGGTGTACAGGGAGGCAAGCGAAGTGGCAAATTCCCATCGAAGCACTTGCAGCTGTCAAGAGTACCATATAAAAAAAGAGGCTCTAAAGCAACCCGATGACTTCACCGCTCTGAACCGACAAGATCCTCATAGTGTTCAAGTTTAAACTAGGAACAGTTTCACAAAGAGGCAAGTTTAAAGCCTTTCTCCGCCTAAATCGAACTCGACCACTAATTGCTACAAAGCCGGTGTGAGAACCAGAGGAATCTCCTCCCCATGATTATTGATGAGCAGTTTAACTCCACATATCAAAGTGGCGGATGAGGACCCCTGTATAGCTGGAAAAGCAACTGAGAAGTAGGTTAAAAAAAGTCACGCAGATTCTAAACAGACACTCACCAGGTTCTTATTGAGGCCGCCCTTAGGCACCGATACGTTGTATGTGCAGGTTTCAACAAACAAACGATTTTTTTAAGACTGACTCTTTTGTTCGTTATCTTTTAAGGAGCCAAGAATGTTTTATTATTGTCAACTAGGAGAGACGATTGAGAAAACCGCGACAAGAAATGACAACAAGTTCTAGTACGGTGTCTTAATTGATGTATCGGCAAGGTTATCTTGCATCACTCCGTGTTAAGTTTGCGTTGGCTCTGTTTTGATGAGAAAGATAAATATCAGATATTCAGCAAAGGGCTGATGACCCGACATCCGCACACCCGGGGAAATTTTGTCAATACTCCCAAGAATACAAGCAAGTAATCTGTGAGAGACCAAGAATATGGATTTAAAGAATCGAGAGTGCAATTCTAGAAGAGTAAACTAACGACAATATAATGAGTAGTAAGCAGAATTGAATTAGTGAAGAATGAATGGGTCGACGTTCGATCGCAGGATGATCGCATGAGATAGCAGATATAGTGTGCAGACGAGAAGAACCATTAATACAAAAAGCAAGGAATAAAAGTAGGAGACAAGACAGAACCTGAGAGGAACACCAAAATATTGACAGAAAAAAGTACAGAACAGAAGTTCGCGCCCATCAACAACAAGCAGATATATTCATCGATTTGATAAGAAAGCTGTAGAAACCATAAAGTAAGCATCAGATGAGAAGGAGGCAAACCCCTAGAGGGAAAAGGAGCTATGTGCAGATGCAGTGGACGCGTGCTGCGTGATTACTTGGTCAAATGCCTCTTGAATATGTACAAGCGCCAACACACGCAAGTCCTCCCCTACTTCCTCGAGAGCCAGAAAACACAACTACAAATTTTATTAAATAGGATAGGTATTATCGCAGATAGACCATCTGGAAGCGTCAGAAAGCCTACTGGCGATCCTAGAAAATTGAAAGGGAATGAGCTTTAAGATGTGGTCTAAGAAGGTGAGAAGTTGAGATAGGGTTTTCTAAAGTCATTTGATAGTAATACAAGTCTACGTCTTAGGGCGAAATAGTCTGCGAAGCGATCAGAAGCGGCCTTCTCGTTTTCGTAATTAAGGTTGGATCTAGCTGCTCGCGCTCTCCAAACACTGAGGGAAGAAAGTGCTAGTTTATAGTTTGATAGGCATATGCTATATATAGTGAAACGAGGGTCTGGGAGTCAGCACGGAAGCACACTCCCTCTAATAACTCGGAGAGAGATACCTTCGCGTGGAGCCACACGTGTCCTTCCTTTCGTTCATAGATTTCAGAAGGGCCCATGCACGCGATCAAATGAAATGACAGGTAAAAGGATAGCGGCACACCTGAAGAGGAGAAGGAGGAGGAGAGAGTAAGTTTCGCCAGAATCGTCCCAGGACTGATCGTTAGCAGGAAAAATAGTGCGTAGGTCGGAGAGATTGCCTTTCAGTTGGAGGATTTAGCACTACAGATATAGCATCAGATGCGAATAAGAGGAGTTTTGAAGTGTGCATTTACTAAGTAGTGCTTAGAGATGTTTTTTGTGCAAGGAGCCAGCACAAAGATTTGGTCTAGTAGGAGAACCGCCATATAGAGAGGTCTCAGAGGCGAGCACTTTCGTTTACATGAAAGTCCTGCTTTTGCTCGTCGAAGGAGGTATCCCTGCCCAGAACGATTCATCCTTAAGTTCTCGAATGAAAACATTAGCGAGACGGTATCAGGAGAATGATTGAATTTTGTCCACACCCGATAGCGCATTGTCTCTAGCGCGTGGAATCATGGCAGAGAAAAACAACCCACCGCAATCACCAATGGATTTTAGTAATAAGAGAAAAAGATTTAGTTCGTAAGAAGGTATTAACCTGCTCATTCCCTATCAACGATTTAGGAGCTCCCACTTTCTATCGGCAGTAGCCGGAAGCCGTCTCTTCAGAGTCTCATAAAGCAGTCATGTCCAATCTGTCAGCCTAGTGCGCGTAGAAGCAACGCAATGCCCCTACAGTTCAGCCGATTTCAAGTTGTCCAGAAAAAAAGGCGTCATAGGTCTGGTATGGAGCTGTGGGAGAGGAAAGTATTAAAGTTATAGATCGTATTTGAGAGGTTGTGGGTAGCACTTTACCGAATAGTAGCGAAGGTGTGCTAATTTTATGATGAGATAGCGGAACTTAGTGTTGAGAAACATAAGGTCAAGAGTAGAGTTCAAGAATTTGTGGACGATCCGGAATAGTGGATGTGTTTGTCTATTCGTTAGTTGTCATATCAGTATCGTGAGAATACTGACAATATTCGGCTCGCTCCCCATCTAAATCATACGTGAGAGGACTCCCAACCATTACACGGTTGAGTCGCAACTAGAAATCCCTCCTTAAATAGAGGACCTCTTATTTGAAACAGATATTAACAGTCTCGTTGAGGATAAGTAGTAAGGAAGCTAATCAACAGAAAAAGGCCATAAAATCTGGATTCATGTTTGAAGAGCAACAGTAGCAGAACGCACAAGATATACTCTGTAGAAATAGAGGAAGAAAGATAATTAAGTCACAGAAAATCGAATTAGGAGATTCAAGATTCTCGAGGACGTGTTACAGAGTGTTTATGTTTATGTTGAAAAATTGTCCACCTTCAATTAGTCAAAATATAACAAAAAAGAGAATAAAGGGGAAAAAATAAACATATTTATAAACGTTATCGTTGGATATATTAAACGAGTTAGGGATGAATTCTTAGCTCTTAGCCATCTCAGTCTCAGACAAGAGCAAAAAAGTTAGGGTAATAATAATTTAGAGAGGTGGAATTCCACGGATGCAAAGTTAGAGGCTAAGCACGGACTATGTGTGCGTAAAGTCAAATGACAAAGCCCGCGCGCTGTGCAAATACACGCCATCGATACACGCACACACTCATGTCCTTACAATAAACAAAACTAATGTGAACAAGAAAAGGAAAAGAAACAAGCAGTTACATTGCCTACATTGAAACGCTACAAACCTAAATCATAAATAAAACTGGACTTTTTAAAAATTACGCCTTAAAATCCTATTTTTACATAAATTGATTCTAAATATAGAATAATCCAGAAAATTCAGAAAAACACTCGCGCACCATCACACACCTCTCAAGAAATGTGCATAGCAAAAAAGAAAAAACATACCTATTGATAACTAAAAAATGGAAACTAAAAAACCTGCTTTTAAATTATATACGCATAATCAAATAAGTAAAACCCAGAAATCTAGAAAAAAAGAAGTCGGAGGAATATACAATTAAAAAATAAAACAAAACCGTTAAAAAATTAATAACACATAGTTTAACTTTTAAAAAAAAAATCCTTTTAAAAAATAATAATAAAATAAAACTTTTTTTTAAAACTTTTTAAAATTGGCCTTTTTTTTTTTCCCCCCCAAAAAAAGAATTTCGGGGGTGGGGGGCCCCCCCCAATCCTAAAAAACTTAACTATAAGATACTCTAACATAACTAAAAAAGTTTCAAAATTCAAAAAATTAAAAAACGAAATAACTTATCTTTATAAGTTTACATTCAGATTCTTCACATATTAAACCATAATAATTAAACACAATGGACCACTTAATGAGCAAACAGACTTAATTCATTTAGAAAAAATTAACCAATAACTAACTATAAATCCTACACACAGTGCCCCATTGGAGCTCCGATCAAAGCACCCACTATTCCCTAATCGTAGCTTCCGCTTTAAATTAAAATGGCCTATAGCTTATAGTGCGTGATCTTTCATAATACTCGTGTTTAATTCTATCATGTGTTTGTTGACAGTAAAGACGTTAAAAGACGTTATAAGACGTATCGCCACATTGAGGGTGTGGAAAGAGGGGGTTTCTTAGGTAGCTAGTTGAGGCAATTGCCTTAACTTCACCTTAGGGTCAGTAAAAACACGTTTTTACATACACCTTAACGACGTAAAGACGTAAAGTGTTTCAAAGACGATAAAGGACGTAATCGCAACCCTCTGTTGCAAGATTATCTTCGTTTTTCAACTGTCTTCTACTTCTTTCACCTTGGCACATAACACATATACACGAGTTATTTACCGATGATGTCATCACTATTAGTAGCTATAGGATTTCATATTTAAAAACGAAAGCTTAACTTGTTAGTGAGTTATGATTGTGTTTGATCGCGAGCTTCCAATGGGCTCTGTGTGATGAGTGTGTATAATCTTGTTCCGGTTCTTATTTCGTATAACGCTACAGCAGTGTCTTGTTGTCTGTGTATATTTATTTACTAATTAAGTGTTGTTTGTCGGAATATATTAAGTGATGACCAAATGTTTTTAATGGTGTCTTTAACTATTATGTCTTCTAATATAGTGAAAGAAATCTGATTCGTACTGTTAAGCCTTAATAAAAAGATAATTATTCTCAGTTTCTTTTAATATTTGAGTTTTCTGAAGAGAGCGTTTGGTTGGTTAATGTTAACGACTTATAGTTAAGTATTTTTAGGTAATTAGCGGATACTTGAAAGCAATGACGCGTATAGGCTTTAGCTTTTTCAGTACATAGGTTTCATGTTTTTTATTTTTATTTTTTTCTCGACTTCTTTTTATACTCATAGATTTCCATTGGTGAGTTTACTTATTGACTTGATCACGTTGTGGAATTATAAATATTAAGACCAGTTGTTTTAGTTTCCACTTTTCTTATTGTATACAATTAGGATTTTTTTCTTTTTTTCGTATGCAATTTCTTGAGTGTGTGCGCGAGTTTCGTTGTCTCGAACTTTCTGGATTATTCATTATTTAATACTTTACTGTAAATCATTGATACTAATGACAAAGTGATTAATACATTAACAGGGTTTTAGTTTAGGCTTCTCCTTCGTTCTCCTTGGGTTATTGTCTGTTTGTTTCTGTCTGTTGTTTCTTTTTTTTATTGTGACTGTGTGTGCGAATCTATGATGGCGGATCTTGCACGGGACACGCGGGCTTTCATTTACTTTTACCAACCATCCGTGGCTTGCACTCTAACTTTGCATCCGGGGAATCATCCACCACCTCGGTCCCTAACGATAACCCTTAATCTTTTGCTCTTTGTCTGCGAGACCCAGATTGAGCTAAGAACTTCATCTCTAACTCGTTGAGATATATCGCAACATATTAAACGTTCATTCATAATTTCCCGTTGACAGGTTGGAGTACGTCATGCCATATTAAACCATAAACACTCTGTAACACGCTCCGAAGAATCATTGAAATCTCCAACTTCGCATTTTCTTGATGATCTTTAATTCACTTCTCATCACACTCCATCGTACTAGCATAATCTTGCATAGCGCTATCTGCTGACTGTTCTCCAAAACAGTTCAGATATTTCAATGGCCTCTATTTTGATTACCTAACGTTACATTCCACCAAGAGAGCTGTATTCTTCTGTTCAAATACTAGAGCGGATCCTCGTTACTTTCTCGATGGTATGAAAGGGAGGATTACACGTGCCACCAACATAAACACTCGAACAGAGCTTGAGTTCCGGCGCAGGTCCTCTCATACTGATTTACCCGGGCAGAGATGCGGACGTTACGGCGCAAAGTGAGTTGTGCCGAACTCAGAATACAATAGGCTAATTACTCAACGATATCTCTTTGCCTAAGACAGTACCTACCATTAAAGACACCCACACAGCCAATTCAAAATCGGCATCTGTCCTATCCCAATTATCCAATCAATTTGAACTACTTCTTGATCCGTTACCTCGTTTTTCCATACATTAGTCCTATTCTCCATCCATAGATTAAATTGCCACACCACCTTCGTCCTTCATAATCTGGATAAATTTTGCACCCTGCACCACACACCTTAAATAATAACTTAACTTTAATACCCTTTACTATTTCTCCAAAACAGCACCACGCAGCCCTATGCGCTTTTTGCTACGGCACTTTAAATCCGGCGATACATGAATCTTGGAGAGGACAATTGCGTTGCTTCTACAGACTAGCTACAATTATTGAGAGTATTAGGGACTGCTCTATTGCAACTCTGAAAAGGACGCTTTCAGGCATACTGCCTGTACCAACTATAAAGTGGGAGACAGTCAAATAACGTTAGATGGGTAATGAGACAGGTTAGCATAACCTTCTCTCATACAACTAAATCTATTTCTCGTCAAAACTCCATAGATTCGATCATTAGTTAGAGTGGGTTGTTCTCTGGGCCATTTCAGTACATTAGGAGTACAATGCACGATAATCAGGGGCGTTCAGTAGGGTTGTCCTCTGAAAAAAGTTTTCTTACATTCTTACCTATTTCGAACAAATTCTCTCGCTGAGAATATGGTTCAGGTTGCTGAGCGGATAAGGAAAGTCGTATTGCTAATAAGTAAGGACTAAGCTCTAATCGTACCGAGACAAAGCGGCATTTACTTTTCATCATATAAACGAAAGTTGCGACTGACACCTCACATATAGGTTTCCATTCACTATGACAAATCTTTTTCAGGGGGCGCTCCATGTCCAATAAAACAATATCTCATAACAAACTACTGATTTATAGAGATCATGTACTTGTATACTGTCCTACTTATTCGGCTCTGATTGATTTCCTGTTGCTTAATTACTTCCAAACTGTAATAAGGACCAATCTGTATCGAACTCCTTACCTATTTTCTCTAGCTCAATCCTGGAACAGATTTCTGCACTTACTCTTATATCCTCCTGCCTCCTGCTCCTCTCAGGGTGTGCCTATGCCTTTTGCCGTTCAGATGATTTACATTTAATAGTGCGGGCTTCAGCAGTGCAATGGGCTTCTGAAATCTAAAATGAAACTTAAGGGAAAGGACCGAAGACATGGCCCGAGAAGGATATTACCTCTCCCGAGTTGCAGGGAAGGATGCTTCCGTGCTGACCTCGGCCCTCTCCGTTACAGACTATTAACTCTATGCAGACTCAATACTCAGACATACCTTTAGTCCCTCACAGTGTATTGGAAAAAGCAGCGACATAGGTTTCCAACCACCTATTCCGAAAAAGGAAAAAGTCCGCTCTGACCTGTTAACGATAACTACGGCCACAATATATAGCTCTAACTTGTTCTATCTAATGAAACCTTTGAAACCCTTCCAAGCTGCTCTCAACTTCTTAGACATTCTTAAGCATCCTCGGATTTTCCCTTTACTTCTGATCGCGGCCAGTAATCGCCGAGGCTGCTCCGCCACGCTCCCGAAGGGTGGTCTATGGCGATTAGTTGGATAACGTTTCGCTCAGTTTAAATAAAATTTTAATGGAGCTTTTCCCGTGCCTTCAAGGAAACATCGGCCGGCCGCCTATGAAATCATGTATGCGTATGCGCATATGCTATACGATTCGGTGGGAGGGCTGCTTGACATATCCAAAGAGCGCGCATGATTGGTATACGACCAGGAACAAATATCTCTTAAAGCCTTATAATGGCATACGCATTCATCTGTACTCTCCAAGACTCCGTCCTTAGGGTGTTCCTCCCTTCTCTTATTGTATACTACTTTATGGTTAGCTTTCTTTCTAATATATATATATATGCGCACTTATCAGATAATCGAGTACTTGCTGGGTTACCCTTGTGAAATTTTGATGAGGTGCGACTTACTATGCTATTCTTTTATCTGTGCTAAATATATGGTGTTTGTTCCTCAGGAGTGTCTTTCATGTCTCCTACTTTAGTTCCTGCTTGTTATTAATGATCTTCTTCGGTCTGCACATCTAAACTCTATCCATCAATATGCCCGATGGACTCGACCCTCCATCTTCAACTAATTTCAATTCATAGCTCCCTCTTTTACTATCTAGGAATTGCTACTACGTCTAACCTTTCTGGTTCTTTCTTATTCTTGCTGTACTGGATAGATTTCCGGGACTTGGTGGTCGTCTCAAAACCATGCGTGAAATATTAATTCTCTTACAAAAGACCAACTTCTAACAAAAAAGTCTCCCGCCTCTAAGAGACACCTTCTAACTTTTCTATCTCTTTTCGACGGTTCTCTCGTCTCTCCTGTTGACAATAGAAACATCTCTTGGCTCTTAACAAAAAAAAAAAAAATGTTTTAAATGAAACCTCAATCACTACCGGTTGTAGGGCACAGCCTCAAGAAAACGTGAGTCTGTTTAGACTGCTGGGACTTTTTGATCCCTCATTCTCAGTTGCTTCCAGCATAACAAGGTCTCAATCCGGGCCCTTGTATGGAAGTTACTGCTTCTCTCATATACGTGGGGGCTTCATCATGTTTCCACCCGGCTTTTAGATAGTCAGAGTCCAAAAGGCGAAGAAAGGCTGTATAAAACTCCCTTGCATACTGCAGTTTTCACTTGACCTCATATCTTTCCGGCGTTAGCGTGCTCGGGATGTCGGCTTTATCTCTTTCTATAGTACACCGTAGCGGCAACGTGACTCAGGGAGATACTTTCCACTCGCGTTACACCACACTTTCCGACGTCCACGAATCACAAGGGAAAGTTCTGCTGTGTCGGCACCATGATATTGTGGTTGATATTAGTAAAACTCCTAGATTGTTCGCGCGGTGCTTTCCTAGGTGTTATCTGCCACCTCTGTTCTGTGGAATTCTCTACAGGTTCTCTGTTTCCTACTTCCTAATTTAATCTCCTGAATTGAAAGCCCTGCTTCGCAGTTCTTGAAATCAACATGGGTATGTTCGAATTATCAGGGGGATTTATCGACTCTTTAAAACCCGCTCCTGAATACGGCTCTATTCGCCCGTGAGTGCCCTGGTCAAGTGTTAAAAAAAAAAAACAAAAAAAAAAAAAAAAAAAAAAAAAAAAAAAAAAAGACGAGTCAATATGTTTGAAATTATAAATTTTTGATAAAAGACATGATATATATATATATATTTATACATAATATATATATCATATTATTTATTATTATATATATATATAACTTATACTATATATAGTTATATATATATAGATATATAATACTATAAGTTATTAAGAAAATAATAATGTAAGATAACCGCCTAACAACGTCATGCATCACTTACATCGAAAAACAACAACTAGTCTATGAAGGGGTGGAGAGCCTAACGAACGAACAACAGCCAAACAGACGTACTCAGTCTAACTCAGCAACTTAGCAACACGCAACAAACAACAAACAAACAAAATCATAGCAGAGTAAATATATTGCAGAATTTACTCCGTATACACGATACCTACCAACAGAGAACCATTGAGTGCACCAATCAACAACAAACAACAGACAAAACAACCGTTCACTAAATCGTTGCTCATCTCCTATAACTATTAGTATAATAGTGGAAAAAATAATAATAATATAATGACCCCATAATTAGTCATGGTATTATTGTTATGAGGTGAATATATATAAATATAGAACAGTTATTATAATTAAGAATATTTATATATTTTATATATTAATATATAAATTAAAATAAATAAATATTATATTATATATATATACAACCTTTAATACTGAATAATTATAATATATAGATATATATATTATAATATACTATATTATATATATATAATAAATTTAGATATATAATTAAAATAATATATATATATAATATAATATGTAAAATATATATCTTAATATATATCACCCGTATATATCTTTGTATGATCATATAATACATATGGTAGCGGTAAAATGATATTTTTAAAATCGCTGGTAGTAACTATAAGTATATTATAGTATAGTCAGTATAATAGATGTGTAATATAGTAGCGGGTGAAGAATAGTAGTAGGTATATCGATGTAGATGATATATATAATAATATAGTAGAATAAACTAGGCTTACTAGTCCTTATATTAGGTATTGAATATAATTCGTAATCAGTCTATATATACTACACAAATATCTCACGACTATATATCAATGAAGACAAAAGAGGAAACAAGAAGTAGCAGAATCTCACATGGAACATTGTATACCGTGCCACATCATGGATAGTGGAGTGTTGTATGAATATGTTGATTCAGGGGGAGGGAGTTATCGCCAAAGAGTCAGTGAGACCCATAAGGGTTCACAGAATTAGACAAAGGTTCAATGTCCATGATAAATCCAGAGAATAGGTAAGGACCCCAAAATGGATTTATAGAGCTGAAGGGTACTCGAGTCAAAAACATTGCATTGACGAGCTTTAAAATATTTATCAGCCATTCCACAACATTCAGCCTAAAAGATTGTACAAAGTGTATGACAAGGCACGTAGAGTTTGGTGAAGTATAATAAGAGTTCTTATATTTTATTTAAAGAAAACCTGTTTCATTATATTAAAGTTTTTAAAAACATTTTTGGGTGTGGTTGTGAGAAAAAGTGTTCAAATTTTTTTAAGGGATTTAAAACACTTTTGGCGATATATTTCTACCAGGGATGTTTTTTCATAAGGCGGATCAGGTTTCGGTTGGAGCTTCGGGACTTGATCCAGGCTTACCTAATTTAATTCGGTATATGTATAGTGATTGAGTGTGCTAGGGGTAATTGGGAACACGGCTGAAAGACCAGAAGATGCGTGAGCCCGAATAGCCGGCGGACGACGACTGGAAACAAGTATACCATCTCTGAGTTTGATAATTTATATATTTCAGGAATCATGAGGTTTGTTGGATAAGGAAAAGGGAACGGATGATGGCAGAGTGTAGTAGGAAAGTTAAGTTAAGTGAATGGATAGGAAGGTAGCTGGTGCAATTAAATCCTTTGGTGGATGTAAAGGGACGAAAGTCTTATGAGTGCGCTAGTGTTTTGTATGAAGGGTATATTCAAACAAGTATCTGATAGAATTGAACTTTAGGATATGTTGTTGGCATGAAAAGGAACGGAATGATGCAGAGCTGTAGTAGTAAGTTGTGAATGGTAAGGAGGGTAGCTGGTGCAATTAAATCCTTGGATGATGCAAGGGGACGAAGTCTTGAGTGCGCTAAGTGTTTTGTTGGAGCGGTATTTTGTCACTATGCATACTGAATGATCTGGGAAAAAGAGGTATAGATCTCAAGTACAAAGTGTTCAGATAGACAATCCTAGGGGTGTGTGTTAGGTGAGAGAAGAATATATAAAATGAGGCATGAACCGACATTAGGGACTTGTGTGAATGTAAAAGAAAGGCTCGTAAATGAGAGAAATAAACCGAGAATACATTGAAATGGTTTGATTCTTATTGGAAAAGATGAGATAGTCGGATTGGCTTTAGCGGAATGATTTACAAGTGGTGAAATTATGTGCTGGAATCGGACGGGCTGGGAGGGACCCGAATAAAAAATGGAATTGAGTCAGTAAAGGAATGAGAGTTTGCAGAGGTGAGAGAAAGGTGCTATAGAGAAGTGAATGCTTTGGGGCTTTGCCCAGGGGAATGAACCCCACATGAACGAAGATACCACAGTGAGGCGTCGCGTCGCACTGTCTCGTAAGCCCTTGGGTGGGAATTTTCTGACTGTGACCGGTGTATGCTACCCAACTCACCCCACACAAATCTTGGAAAGAGGGAGATTGATGATGATTGGTGCTTCTGATATATAATATCTATATATAATATATAATAATATATATATATATACTAATATATATAATATATATATAATATATATTATTAATATAAATACGATATATATAATATATATACTTATATATATATAAGTATATACCTATATTTATATAAATATATATTATAATATAAATATAATATATATTATAGATAATATATATATATATATATTATATATTATATATATTATATATATATATATATATATAATATATTTATATATATTATATATATATATAATATACTATATATAATATATAGTATATATTAATTTTATTTTTTATGTACCATCCATACCTGTTTAGGGTATGCCTGTCAGGTGCTACTCCTCCAAGGCTTATCCCAAGCTCTTACTGCAAATCATAGTTCTCCCTCTGATTCCTCTACCGTCTTGCCTCTACGTTGCACAGCCTCCGCCACCGAATCCATCCATCTCTTCCTGGGTCTTCCTGCTGGTCTCCTACCTTCTGGTCTCCAATCCATCATCTCTCTCAATCTCTTCCCTTCCCTCATTCTTTTCTCCATGTGTCCAAACCATCTTAACTGGTTTCTCCCCACGCATTCCAAAACAGGTTCCACTCCCAGTTCTCTCTTCACTAGCTCGCTCCTCATTCTGTCTCTCAAGGATAATCCTCCACTAATGAGTTTAAGTTCTTTCAGCTCCGTAGCTTCTATTCTGCCTTTTTTGTATCGTATTCAATGTCCAGCATCACTGCAGTAAAACAATATTGGTCTCAGAATTGTTTTATATATTAATATTTTAACCTCATGTTAGGACTACCCTATCCCTTTCTCCATTAGCAACGGGTATAACATTCCAACATTCTTGTGAAAATCTCCCAATTCTACCTTTCAACTCGTCATCATGTCTTCCTTGATCATCAAAAACCACGCCCCAAATCCTTAAATCTATTCACTTGCTTAAAGCCTTATATCTTTTAATTTAATTACTATCGATTCTACATCTTTATATTAAGAACATATATTTCCGTTTTCTCCCTGTCTATTGGCGCAGCAACGTAAATTCAGTACCTTCATTCCATCTATTCACAGCTTCTTGCAGGTTCCTTGAAACTCCTGATAGTATCACATGCCGCAAATTCATCACGCAAATAACAAACGCCAAAGTGCACTGTCTTCCCTATGCTCCCATTATGCATATCCTATTTTAAGGCAGCTGTCCAGTGGCATTAAAGTACAAAGCAGCAATGTGACAGTAACACTTCCCTGTCTCTAATCTCCCGTTTTTTTCCACTTCAAACCACTTCTCTCTTCCTGTTCCTATAACCGTATTTATTAACATACATACATACAGTACTTTTTGATGGCTTGCAATCAGACTTTCTCCTAGGCTAGGCATACATAGATCTTCTATACACTCTCCACAGTAATCTCCCATATATTCTAGTCGAATGCTTTTTTCCCAAGTCTATGAATGCAGCATACCCCTTCTCATTCCACTCTATGGTTTTCTCATGGTTAGCATCTTCATGGATAAAAATATTTAGTCTGTGGTACTTTTCCCTAGTCTGAAACCAAATACTTTTATTTGCTTGTTTTATTTTTTTTTTTATATGCCCCAAATTTTTATTTTTTTTCCCAAAATTTTTTTCCTGTTTGTCCCTCCCCCGGTCAAACCTCCATCCACATCTTTTTTTCCCAAGATCTCTCACTATATCTCTTTACTCACCCCCACCAACAATACTATTCTTCTATAATCCGCAAATTCTTTTATCTCCCTTCTTATGTATCGGACAAATTACTGCTTTCCTCCATTCTGTTGGTATTTTTCTTTCTTTCCATACTTGGGTTAACAATCTTGTCAACCATTTAGTTATTCCCTCTCCTGTTTTGAATAGTCATTATCTAGTCCCATCGTATCCTGCGACTTTTCCCATTTTAGCATTTTAATGCCTCTTCACTTTCTACTCTTAATCATTCTTATTTCCTCATTGTCCTTGTTCTTACTCTTCAGGGTATTATATTCTCATCCCTCCTCTCTTCCTCTACGTTCAATAATTCCTCGAAATACTCGCTCCACCTTATCATTCCGTCACCTCCTCTTCCTCTAGAAGAGGTTCTCCTCCTTACTCAGACCGTATGCATTCCGGTTCTTTATTTCCTCTTATGCTCTTGGCCATTCCAAATAAAAGTTTTCCCGTGCCCTTCGTATCCTCTATTCAGTTCTCATCCTATTCTTCTCCAAGTAATGTCCATATTTCTTTTTTACATCCTCTGCATGGTTTTCTTAACGCTTTGCATAGTTCTATCCTGTTCCCTCGCTCGTTCTCGTGCTTCATTCCATATTTCCCTAATACTTCTTTGTCTTTCTGAGCTTCACTGCCTTCTTAACATCCTCATTCCAACTATATATATAATATATATATATATATATAATAAATATATATATAATATATATTTATAATATTATATATAATATATATATAATATTATATAATCATATAATATATTATAACTATAATATATATATTATATATATATACATATAATATAATACTACATATATATATATCATATACATATATATATATATATATATATATATAATATATATATATATATATACTTATATAATATATATATATATATATATATATATATATATTATATAAGTTTTAACTTTTCTTTGGAATGAAATGCATATTTTAACACTAAATTAAAAATATTAATTTCTTTTATAATTTATTATATTATAGATACATTGATAAATAAAACTTGCTTGCTTGCTTCGTTCCTGTTACTCCTTGAAAAAGTGTAAGACTTCTGTTATGATTCGCAATTTCATGTTGTTGATTGCCAATGCTTTAATTTCTACTTAGTTCTTTTCAATTCTTTGTATTTTTTAATAGTGATCTTTACCACGTACTTTTGGGAATATCAATAGAATTGAAACAAAGTTGTTCAGAAAAAATCATTTATGATACATGATGGCGAAATAATTAAAATAGTATTGTCTGAATAGAGAATGTTGAAGGGGTATAAAGGTCCACTTAAAGTGAAAAATTTTGAAGAAAATAAGTAAGCGTCGTTTAATTCGTAAAATTAAGACCGCAGATTAAACGATTTAAAAATGATTTTCCCTAATCTGTGTAATTGAAAATTGATTAAACTGATATGGTTATCATTCAATTGTTTGTTATAATAAATGATATACTAATGTATATTTACCTTATATCTGTAAGATGTCGAATATATCTCGTTATTTTTGTTATTGAACCACAAGTAAATGTGTCATCAAATATTAATACAGGCACAAAAATCACCCCTTATAATCTAAGACAAACCAACCATGATAAGCAAAAAACAAATTGTGTGTATAGATAGGAAAGCAAAGTAAAGAAAATATGTAATAATCAATGTATGTATACGTGAAAGATATATCATCCGTACCTTTAATACAATTGATAACACCCCATTGCAATAATTTTAATCCAAAGCCAACACACAAAGACTGGTAGTTCTATAACAAATATAGTGTCCTCTGCCTTAATGTCAATTCTTGCTTGACTTTGGTCACTCCCAACAGATATGGTACTTATTCCAATCTTTCCCTTTTGTTTTAATGTTCTTTATTATAATAATCTTTAGTTATTCTATAATGCTAATCAAATAATATATTATATAGAAATCATTCAAAAGCTGAAATAATAAAATACACATAAAAAATTGTCAAAACAAATACATTGCAATTGCTATCGCAATTACAATGTATTTTCCTTGACCACACGTTAATCTCTCTTTCTCCTTCCTTCTGTTTCTTTAATTCACATCACATCTGTAGTGCATCCATCAGACAACACATCCCTTAAGTGATAAAAGGTTCAACAGAGAGTATAATTTGTTAGAATTTTGAGTCGATAGAATATTGCTTTAGTTAAATAATTAGGCAACATATTAGATGGAAAGGGAAAGGATGATGCCGTCTGCAGTTCAGTTTGAAAGTTGTGAGTGGTAACGAGGTGGCTAGTTCAATTAAATTTTTGGTGAATACAAAAGAACTTAGGTCTTGAATGAGATAGGGTTTTGCATGAGGGTATGTTGTTACCAGTGTTAATGTATAGCAGTGAAACTACGGTGCGGAATAGATCTGGGGTAAATTTGTTCAGATTGCCAATCTTAGGGTCGTGTTAAGTGTCAGAAGAATTAATAAAATGAGGAATGAACGTGTCAGTGATCTGTGTGGTGCGGAGAAAGGCGTAGATGAGAGAATAAACGAAAGTGTATTAAGATGGTTTGGTCATATGAAAAGGATTGATGTATAGTCGGGTGGTTAAGCGGGCATGTGTGCTGGAGACTGAAGAAAAGAATTTAGACTGAGTCGGGAAAGGGATCTGCGAGTTTGAGCTATGTACTATTTTTTCTACCAATTATTCTGTTCCCGGTGTATGTTGCGTACCTTTACAATCTGAAAAACATTTACCTAAGAAATTTGTTAAAAATGTGAAAATTTCTATTCAACTATCGTCAGATTTTTAAAAAATTTCAATACTGAAACCACTTCAGTTTCTGGTTAAGTTTTATCATGAATGACATCTAAAATTATCATAATTCATTAGATTGTGGGTAAGCCAAATTCAGAATGAATTCGGGGACTTCATAGCTTTTTTCAAGGTCTACACTAATTTTTTTTTAACGTTTTTCCTGCATTGCAGATAATTTCAGAATTTTATATATATTTCGTGAAAATCGTCGGAGATCGATACCACCAAAAAGAACCCGTGTTATAAATATATATATATAATATATATAGTAGATATATATAATATAATATTAATACATATATATATATATATATAATATATAATTATATATCAAATATATTATATTATATATATATACTACTACTATATATATATATATATATATACTATAGCTATATATATTATAATATATATGTATATATGTTGATATAAGAATGGGTTATTTTTTGAAATGTCTAGAATAAAAAATATTTGCATGTAGACGCGTAGTACTAGATATACATAATTAATTACGCTTTGAAATGAATTGTATTAGCACATGTAAGTACCCCGACCAGTCGATGCTGAAAAAATAATAAAACTATTCATTTCAAGTACACACCAGTTATATAAAAAATCCTAAAAAAAAATAATTTTAAAAAAGACATTCGCCAAAAAGTAACCTTTTGGATAATTAAAATCATTTGAGAGACTTCGAAGAATTAATTAATTATCAATTACTTATTTTTAAAAATTTAATAATTAATATATTTTCGTTTAAATTTCACAATCGGCTCGTTCAAAACAATTTAAATAATAAGTTTCAATGAAAATACGGAATGGAAAAGGGTATCATCATAATTAAGATACATTGCGTTTCATTGACAAATATAGAAATATGAAATTAGAGCCTAATTGTTTCATATATTAACTATTAGCAATTTTTAAAAACCAACGCTCACCCAACCGAAAAGTATAATAAAACTAACAATTATTTCCTAAAGGTCTAGCTAGTATAAGAAAGAAAAAAAAATATTCCATTCCTATAACACCACAATATATATTCATATATACATATATATATATATATATAACTACAATATATAATATATACTTAATATATTATAAATATAAATATATAGATTATATAATAAATTAATATATTATAATATAATATTAAGAATGGAATAAACTTAATATAATATTTAATAGTAATAATATATATATATAAATGATATAATATAATAGATATATATTAATATATAATATAGTAGGTAATATATATATATATAGAAGAGAGCACAGAATGTAGGATAGTTGGCCGTATATAATATAGTTGATATGCCTGCATACCAATCCTCCCAAGTACCTCTAAACGCTACCTAAATATGCTTCAATATTGAAAAAGTAAGTAAAAAAAAATCTCAAAAAAGAAGCATGTATTAGAGGGACAAATCGTACAATTTAATTAATTAAATTTTTGCGCATGCCCACTACATAATTTTTCACCGCTAGTTATTTTTTATTTTACAAGTTATTTTTCATATATAGATCATAGCCAAACAATTTTCATATAATAGCTTTCAGCAAATCGACGGATGTTGCTGAAAGTGAAGAAATATATATATTTTATCTTTAATGGAAAGAAAGTTGTAAAAAAAAAAAAAAATGAGCGTGGAAAAAAGCTATGAAAGCCGCCAAAAAAAAAAAAAAAAAATTATAAGCCTATAATTTTTTTTTCCTTATTAATTTTTTTTAAGAGGGTTTGATTTTAGTTTAATATATATGTTAGCATCAATCCTGCCCATCCCATGTGCACTGAAAATTTATTCATTATAATTAAAAAAATCAATAATAATAACAATATTTTATAAAAGAAAAAAAAAAATTCACAGGGTCAAATTTCAGCAGTGATAGTCTCCCACGTAAGGGTACGAGGGGACTGGAATCGAGGGAGTGGGGGGCTTTCTTTCCGACTTCATGTCACCTTCTTTAACTTTCCTTTTCTGTTTTATAGATTTATCATATGTATATATATATATATATACTATATATAGCATATATTACTATATAGTGATAATATATATAATATATATATATTATATATATATATATAATTATATATATATTCTATATATATTACTATCATATAATAATAATACTATTTATTCAAAATTATTTATTTATTATCTATTTATTTAATTATAAGTTATTATTATTATTATTATTATTATAGTAGTAGTGTAGTAGTATATTTACTTATATTACCGTGACAAGTACAACTCCGAATTCACAACAAAATAGATATCGATATTATTCGATTTATATGTGTGTAAATCCGAGTCATAAGGTCCCGGTGATCGAGTGCCGGTCCTTGTTCGTAAGCTTATAAGCGTTTCGGTCCCGACATGTGGGGTTCAAACAGATAGGTCCTGATATCATACTAAAGCCACGTATGTGTGTGTGTGTGTGTGTGTGTATTAAATATATATATATAATTATATATATATATATATTATTTATCATATACTATAATACTAATATATATATATATATATATATATATATATATATATATAATATATATATATATATATATATATATTATAAAATGCATGTACCAGCGGGACACAAGGCTCGCGGATGTGAACCAACTCGGTTCAGCGCGGCTGGAAAAACGCAGCGGGCTGGGGCGGGTCGCACCTGCGGTGTGCCGAGGATATCGAACCAAAG
>JABUQX010010702.1:22500-40000 GCA_015478945.1 Trachelipus rathkii
ACGTTTTTTCTTTATTCACGCTAGTTGACGCTATGTTTTTCTCTTCAATAAAATCGTTTATTCGTATTATTTTTTAAAGGAATGAACACACCAATTTAACGACCAATTTCAGCGAGAAACGTGCTTTTCCAGCAAAATAATTAAAAATAAAAATCATGTGCGAAAATCCTACCAGAACGATTTATTATGAAAAAAAAGAAAAGAACACAGAAAAAATCAGTAAACTCTCAGTTCGAGAGATCATATATTAAAAACATACTCTTACAAGTCTCTTCATATTATTTACTAAACTAACTTCACGTTGAAACAAATGCTTTGATGGTTAATCTCCACTATAATATATATATAATATATATATATATATATATATATAATATATAATATATACATAGATATATATATACTATATATATATTATATATATATATATATATAGGAGTAGTAATATATATATATATATATATATATATGGGCGTATACCAGGGGAGCAGGGCAACTTGTCCCCACGTAAATCTTGACGAAATAAAAAGATTGGACCTGTATATGTGCCAGACGACTTTTTAAGGATTATTAGTAGAAAAACTGAAAAAAAGAATAACATCAATGGTAGCATAATGAAGATAATGCCTAATGTAACTAACGTATTAAAAAGCTTACATTCTAAGAGTTTTAATGTGTTTTCGTTTTCATATTGGCTTGATGTCAATTAGCTGTGTGCTTTTATACACCTATCTTCTTTTGACAGTATTCTCCGGTAGTACTCTCAGTATTTCATAACATTGGCAGGCTGACCAAAGCTGCTAATCAATCCACGGAAGCGTGTACTCAGTGATATTCAGCCAAGACAGACACATCAAAAAACAATGTAGAAATTAAAAGAAATATATTACCAGACAATTATTGACCATAAATTTTCTGCGAAGAACCACATGACTTACTTTAAGAGCGAATAGCCGCATGATGAATTTTTAAAGACTGGTTAAAACTTCGATAGAAAGTGGTGAAGTGGAATTTAAAGAACATATTCAAGGACAAAAGAATGCCGTCTGGACGTCTCCGATGATTCAAAATGAAAGTAATTTGTGTTTAATTATCATTAAAAGACGTGATTGTCGCGAATGCAAAAAAAAATTTGGTGTTTACCCCATATTGGCAGATGAAACTGCGGATTTGTTAGGCAATGAACAATAATTATCTATAGGATTAAGGTTTTTCGATCTTGAAAAAATGAGTTCCAAAAGAATTCTGGGGATTTGAAAGTTCTGAAGTCGATGGGTGGGTAAAACCATTGACCAAAACGATTAATTTGTTTTTAGAAAAAGAAGGTTTGGATACGTGTCTATGCGTTGGTCAGGGGTACGACGGCTGCACACCAATGGCAGGAAAGAAATGGGGTTCAAAAGAAACTGCGGAAAAATATTAAAAAGGATTATATTTTCACTGTGTAAGCCATTGGCTTAATTTGGTCATTAATGACCTAAACATTTTTCCGGAAATTCGAAATACTATTGCCACAATAAAAGCATAAACTTTTTCAGAGACTCCATCCTAAGAAGAAAATACATTCCCAGCTTGCCTAAACTTTGTGAAACCCGTTGGACTCAAAAATATCATAGTATTGCTATTTTCCATCAACAAAGTATGATAAAAAACCTGAAGGCGTTGAAATTGTAACAAGGAAGACAAAACAATCAAGCAAGAAAAACAGGCTATTCTATTATCATTAGCTTCTGCAAAGACCCAATTTTATATTACCTCTTCAGATAAAGCCAAATATTAATTGCCTTAGTTAGAACCAGTGAGCTAACATTATTCAATCAAAAAATATTGACCATTCATACCAGTGCTCTGATCATTGTCCAAAGAATACTGAAAGTTATCAAAGACCACTGCAAAAACTGCTGATCAAATAATAATTGCTGATCTGCTCTTATCGCCAAATATTTTAATACTGAGTCTTAGTAGAACTTGCACCACCTAGAAAGTACAATCCCAACAGCATATAGCAAATCTTCCTGGTAAATTCTCTGCTAAATATTGAAAGCGTTCTTTACAATTTAAATGAATGAGTCACAGGAGATTTTACTCTCCATCAGCTGGATTCGAACATTGACCTCCGCGTCGCAGAGTTATCAATAGCCGGATGCTCTAACCACTAGGCCATCCACGTCCCCAAAAAAGAACGCTTCAAACGTAGTTTTTAAAGCACCCGGTTTTCTCATCCCATAAATGCTGATAAAGTTTAAATTGGCCTTCAATATGTGAAGTTTCTGATATATTTTCTGATAAAACAACGTTGCCAGCATTTCATCTTTTTCATTTGCAGCCATTTCATATGTTAGGTACTACCGTAGACAGTTTGAGTGAGAAAGTAAAATTATTTTCAGAGTTTTATGATCTTGATATCAACAAAATTCATACCAAAACTGACTTATGGATAAAAAAAATGGCTAACAAAAGTTGAAAGACTTGGAACTTGCTGAAGTCATTAAAGAAGCCGACCCCTTTTACCTCAAATCAAAAAACCTGTCTATTAATTGCACTGGTGCTACCGTGTTCAGCAAGTACCATTGAAAGGTCTTTCAGCACTCTGCGAAAATTAAGGGCTTGTTTAAGAAGCACAATGAACGAAGACAGGCTTAATGGACTATGTAGGATGAGTTTTATAGAATTTTAGTAAGTTAAAAAATTAATGAATTAGAAACAAATGTAATTGAGAAATTCGCCGAAAATCCAAGGCGTCTAATGCTAGTTTAGATTTAATATTAGCTACCACTCAGGACTCAGTACTCGCTAACTCCCATAAATATAACTTTACGTTCTTTTCGCTTTTCAACCAATCCCCTGTAAAAAAACATAAACATTCTTTTTTTATTATCAACTTTGTAGATTTGTTATTTTATTTATTCTATAACCGAAATAACTTTTTTTTTCTATGATATTTTTTTTAGGACATTAATCACTCAACCTTTGCTATCCCCTAAGTCAAATCCTTCGTACACACACACACATACATACACACACACATACATAACATAATATATATATATTATATATAATATTAATTATATATAATATATTATTATATAATATAAATATTATATATATATATATATATATATTGTATATATAGATATAATATATATATACTGCTATATTTTATATATTTATCTATATATATAATATATATTATATATATATATATATATATATATATATATATATATATATATAATAATATATATATATAATATATTATATAATATAATATATATATATCCCAACATTTGCTCCCGCTAAATGAAATCCTACTTACCCCCATGTATTATTATTATATATATATATATATATGATATTTGTTTACTCCATATTTTAACAAACAAATATATATATATATATATATATATAATATATCATATATATATATTATATATTATGAATATCTAGTAACATATATATATATATCACCCAACATTTGCTCCCCTAAATGAAATCCTACTTACGCCCATATATATAGCCTATATATATATATATATATATATATATATATATATATAATATTTGTAGATATATATAATAATATATATATAATATAATATATATACTATATATATATATAATATATATATATATATAATATATATATATATATATATATATTATATATATATAATAATATTAATAAATCATATATAGATATACTATATATATACTATAGAATATATATATATATAATAATATACTATATATATATATTATATACTATATACTATATATATATATCTGTGGGCAAGTGAATTTATCATTTTCATATTTGTGCTCCAAAGTTGGTGTTTTCCAGATACCCTAAAAATGTAAACATGAATGTACATTTTGTTTGTATTAAAAGAGTATTGCAATCTTATTTCAAATTATTTTCTAAATTGCTTAAACTGATATGACAAAACTAACTTTCCAATAAGAGAAAATGTTTAAGGAAAAACTGTAGTTTTCATTTTATGACGTCAATCTTTTAGAGATTTTTGAATTTCTTTCACAAGTTGTAAAATATTATCTTATAGTTTCTATGCGATATGCAAGTCATTGACCGATATGCCTCTTTAAATTTAAGTTTCTCTATATCTTATAGAATAAGTAGAATAACTCATTGAAGAAACTAATTTTAGGTGAACGTTCATTTAACGAAACTGAATTAATTTTATTTGAAAAGCTGAAAGATTGAGGCAACTTTTGAATTAAGAAATATACTCTATTAAAAATAAATCTCAATTATGAGAAATGCACAAAGCACACCATGGCACGCATCTCATTCTCCGCTAATTTTGTTTTTGTTTCAGAAAACATAAATAACAATATATAATTATTTTTTGGTAATGAACATTATAATTTCTTGAAATAAACAGTAATTTTCACAGATTAATGAATAATTCTTAATAAATTTTTATCTCTTCAATATGTTGTAAATTATCTTTCAAATGATTTAGTAAAGGTAAAATTTCATGAGATTTTCATGTAGGAGTGAAGTGAAGATCGGAAGCCGAGGTATGACGGGCAAGTGAGAGGCATAATAAACTTTTGTAATTTATACATTGAATACTTTTCTAATTTTAATATATATATATATATATATATATATATATATATATATATATTATACTGGATATATATGTGTATATATATAATAATATATATATAATATATATATAATAATATATATATATATATATATATAATATCAATATACTATATACCTATACATATATACTAGGTACTCATAAATATTCACGTATATTTTTTTTTTTTTTTAACTATATATATATATATAGTAATTATATATACTGATAATTAATATATATATATATATAATATACTATAATATAATATATACTATATTATATATATATATATATATATTATATTATACTATATATCTATATACTATATTATATATATATATAAGCTGTAATCGAACTGCATATATGCGTGTGTGTTTCCGCATATTATGAATTTATAACCTTATAACCTTAACCCTAATGTGCAACCCTCTCATATAGTAATATACGATCACGCCAAAGGACCTATACCTATAATAATAATATCCCACGTCCAAGTGGTAATTCAACTATATATATTATATATATAATATAATATATATATATACTATATATAATATATATATATACTATATATATAATATATATATATATATATATATATATAATATATATAATATTTATAAGTATAAATATATAAGTATATATATATATATATATATATATATATATAAATATCATATAATATATATATAATATGTTTTCTGTCATACTTGTTTCTTTGTAGTTTAAATATAATGGATTTTTTGACCCTTGGATAAAATCAAAGCTAGGTTTAAAACTTGGATTTATTACATATAGAGTACACTTCAATTAAAATTACAAATTAAAACGACATTAAACTATTATTCTTCACTTTGAGTATAAATTGTGCTTGTTAATGACAAAAATTTTCGCCTTTATATGGCCTTTTTCAATTGTCACAATAGTTTAACACCGAGTGAGTGAAGAAATAATACTGAAAAGATTTTTGGAACTTTTTTTAAATTAAATAAAACAAAGGTGGCAAAGAGCAAGATTCTAGTTTCTTTGTTGCCACCCATTCAATTTTTTGAGAAAAATATAAATAATTTTTTCATAAAAATATTACTGATTTTAAAAAATGACAAGTTAATTGTTCAATAGGCAAAATATACATAGTGGACAAACACATGCTGTAAATGGACTAATTGGTCATGTAACAAAGAATACAAAACAATATAAAATTCATTAAAAATTATTGGAACTGTGATGAACGTAATTTGAAAAATCGATAATCGAGAGGAAACAGACTTACGAACATATTTTTTATAATGCATATGCACGTACGCACAATAAATGGAGGGCAAACATTAATATTTTTTATATAAGGATAACCAATTGAAAGGGGGCAGGGTTAGGTGGTAGGTTGAGGATGCTTGTTTTCAAAGAGTTCATCTATTCTTTTTATGGTTGGTGAATGATATTTCAGGAACTGCTGTTGTATACTGTCGATTGAATGTTCTCCTTTATAGGGTATTGAAGTTTTGATGATAATTTATACAATATGTTTCAATTAGTCTTCTTTTATCGATTTTTCAAATTAAGTTCATCACAGTTCCAATAATTTTTAATGAATTTTATATTGTTTTGTATTCTTATACTTTTATATGTATACTATTGACAGCATGTGTTTGTCCACTATGTATATTTTGCCTATTGAACAATTAACTTGTCATTTTTTAAAAGCAGTAATATTTTTATAAAAAAATTATTTATATTTTTCTCAAAAAATTGAAGCGTTGTTCGGTGGAGCAACAAAGATATACAACCTTTTCTTTTTACCCATCTTGTTGTTTTATGTAATTTAAAGTATTGTAAATTTGATTCTTTTCAGTTTATATTCTTCACTCACCCGAGTTTAAACTCATTGTAACAAATTGAAAAAAGGCCACCTATTAAAGGCTCGAATAATTTTTTGTCAAAGTAACAAGCACCCTATACTTCAAACTCTCAAGAATAATATAGTTGAATGTCGTTTCTTAATTGTAATTTTAATTGAGTGTATCTAATGTAATAAATCCAAGTTTTAAACCTAGCTTTGATTTTATTCCAGGGTCAAAAACTCCATATATATACTATTCAAATATACTCATAATAGTCTCAATATAATATATAATAACCTAATACTTATCAAATATATAATAATTATATTATATATATATATATATATAGTATCACTATATATATATATCTATATTTAATGAAATATGCTGGTTCTGCAACTAGTGAAAATAATAAAAATTTAATTAATGGAATGAAGCTTATGTAAAATTTACATACAATAGAGGCATGTCCTTGCATTGGTATAACAATTTGCTGAGATCCAAAATGTGGAGTTTGTTGACTAGTTGAAGGTGAAACATAATTGCAAACATCACTGTTATTTGAAATTGAAGAAGCATTTCCACAGCTTTGCTTGTGATCAATAAAAAGCTTAAGGTCTGAAAACTGGGTACAGCAAGTGCCACAAATTAGAACATCTCCTGAAAATAAATATAAAGATTATATAACCTGGTAACTTGAAAAATTATGGACATTTAAACTACAATTGGTTAGGTTAGATTGTATCAAGTAATTTTTGGTCGTCAAGTATTGAGAGTCAAAGAATGCTTGTGAACTTTATAGAGATACTGTACCATTAGTTTGATACCAAATTTATTTATTTGTTTATAGTATATACGCTTGGTAAGACTATAGAGTGACTGGTTGAAATAATATTTATTAAGCTAGCTATAGCTGTATTTATTTATGAGATATAAGTGCCATTGTAATTACGATATCTATAGATATAAGACCATATTTAATTACAAAATCTTCAGATGGTAAGTACCATATTTTATTATGATATCTATAGATGTAAAAACTACATTTAATTATGATATCACTAGAAATAAATAGCAACTTAAATTATGATATCCCTAGATAATAATAAATTTTAATTACGATATCCCTACATGTAAGTACCAACTTTAATTATGATATCCCCAGATATTAGTACCAACTTTAATTACAATATCAATAAATATTAGTACCAACTTAAGTTATAAATCCCTAGATATAAGCATGAGCTTTAAGCCTTTAATACCATATGACTAGATATATGTACCAATTTTAACAATATTACTAAATATAAGTACCAATTTTTATTATGATATTGCTAAACATGTAGCTACCAACAAATTATGATATTGCTAGATATAAGTACCAACTTTATAACTACAATACCCCTAGATATTAATACCAACTTTAATTGTGATGTCCCTTGATATTAGTAATGCCTTTAATTACAATTTCCCTAAATATACCTAAGTACCAATTTTAATTATGATATCGCTAGATATTGGTATCAACTTTAATTATGATATTAGATATAAATGTAAACTTTGTGATATCGCTAGTTGTAAGCACCAATTTTAATTATGATATTGCTAAATATTTAATTGTGATATCTATAGATTTATGTCTAAAAGAAAACGTAATTATTTTTCAAGATTTTTATGGAAACGTTTAGTTAGCAAATTACTTTGAAAAAATTTCAAATTTTCAACATAGATTTAAGTTTAAAAGAATTTTTTAGTTATTTTCTAGAGTTTTTATGGAAAATTAAGCTCAACAAATTACTTTTAAATAATTCTGATCTTTCAAAATAATTTAATTTTGAAAGAAAACTTTAGTTATTTTTCAGAAATTTTATGGAAACTTTAGCTTAATAAATTATTTTGAAATAAATTTGAATTTTCAACATCAATTTTAAGTTTAAAAGAAAACCTTTAGTTATTTATCAAGATTTTTATAGAAACTTTAGTTTAACAAATATTTTGAAATAATTTCTGATTTTTCGACATAGATTGAAGTTTAAAAGGAAACTTTAGTTGCTTTTTGGAACTTTCATGGAAAGAAAACTTTGGTTTAATAAAATTTTCAACATCAATTTAAGTTTAAAAGAAAATTTTAGTTATTTTTCAAGATTTTTATTAAACTGTAGTTTAACAAATTACTTTGGAATAATTTAATAATTTTGAACTTTAGCATGGATTGAGATTTAAAAGAAACCCTTTTATTATTTTTTTACAGGTAACCACCACTCATGGGCCAACTCCTTTTCAAGTAGGGGACAGAATTATAAAATAAAGGAAACCTCACCCAATCCCAAGCCTAACACACAGACCTTAAAGAGAAGATTAAATAAAGCAGGAAAGGCTGATGAAGGCAGGGAGTTCCACAGAAGAGAGGTGGCTGAAAAGGAGGCATCACATGAACAAGTCTGAGGTTCTCAATATATGAAACAATTCATGAGAAAAAGCAGGGCATCCCTTGTGCTATGAAGGTAACACAATGGTGGTGGAATGCGAGAGTTCAACTCCATCAAGCACCTTTCATTGTAGTATCTATAGTAAAGAGATAGTGCACCAAATTCATGTTGCAGAGATTGAGAGGTCAAGAGAGTTTGAAGTAGGGAACAGGTAGTTAGTTTTTTAGCATTTCAAGATTTTTATAGGGGCTTTAGAATGACAAATGACTTTGAAGTAATTTATTTTCTTATGAATTTAAATTTAAGAAACAACTTCTGATTATACTTCTAAATTTTGGTGGAAAGATCTGTGCATCTATTCGTCAGAATATTAGTGTAGAAGTCGTCAAGTCTAGTCAATATATATATCAAAGTAAATTTAATATTTTGTTATTCATAGTTAAACTATTATTTATTTTCAAACAGTTTTAAATTATTCAAAATGTAATTATTTTTATATTTTTTTATTTAAGTTAAGAGTATCCTGACTCTGTATTAGTGATGTTACAGATTATTAATTTGCAACATTCTCTACTAAAACTGAAAGTTTACGTTGGATGTGGATATAGATAAAATAGGTGCGAAGGAGAAGTGTACTCCTTTGTTTGATGCCGAAATTCTGTGACATGCTCGCCATTAATCCATGATGTTAGATTCTGGCATCTGCAAATGTCAAAATTTCCATATCCATGACATCACTATATATATAATTATACCTAATATTATATATATGATAATATATATATTTATATATTATATATTATATATATTATATATATATATATATATATATATATAATATATTATATATTATATTATATTCTATATATTATATATATATATTTATTATTAATATATATATATATTTTAGCGCTTGGCCGGATAGTGGAATTAGCCGGATACGGGATATCAGAGCTGGAAGTTAGGCGGATATCCCGGCGGATATCGGGATAGTGAATTAGCCGGTCTCCGGTATACGGCAGTCTGTTTATAGCGTGGCCTGGGTGACAAAAAAAAAAAAACTTTTTTTTTTTATGCTCATCTCCGTCAGTCTCACAGCTTCTATTTCGATTATTTTATTCTAGGTTGTTTTATATTTTTTTAAAAAATTAATAATATCCAGTGTTAAATTGTCCTTAATAGAATTTCACATTTGACAAATGCAGAGTTTTTTTTAAGCTTTACACTCAAGCCACGAACTTTAGCTAAGATTTTTAATTATTATTTTTTCAGGTGTGATACAGTTGAGTAAATTTAGCTTTAAACTGGCAAACTAAATTTTTTGTTCCAAACAGTGCATAGTGTTAAATCGCTGGGCCTAACTTGGCACGATTCATCCCCCCACCCCCATAAAAATTGATGAATGGGGGGTGAATGGGCCACCATATTGTTATTCTTTATTTTATGTAGCTATTTTATTGACATTTTTATTACGAATAATTAATTTAAATATAATAAGAGTTACTTAATTAGGTAAAATTAAAAGATAAAAAATCTATATAACAATATTAATATTATTAATTCAACAAAAAGTGTCAAATTTGTCCACGAATGGGGTGAATTGGGCCACCACATTTTTTATTCTTAATATATATAATAAATTATTGAAATTTTAATTATTTATTACTATTTTAATATATAAATATTTAGTAGTAGTTAGTAAAATTAAATATAAAATTGAATTTTATATATATATAGGGGAATTTAAAAAGATGGCCCAATTCACCCCACAATGGTGGTCCGATTCACCTTTCCAGAGTCTAAATGAGCTTTATTTAAATTTATAAAACTATGATTATTGATTAATTATTGATTATTGATTATTGTTGACCTACTATATGTCCTTGATTTTCAGAAAAAAAAATCAAAAGTGTAAAGGAAAGTGGGGGAGACGAAGTTATACTAAAGTTGCCAACGTCCCGACCGTTTATTAAAAGGGTGATTTATTATATATTATATATATATATTATATATACTATATTATATATTATATATTATATATATTATTATTTATATATATATATATATATACTACTTTATATATATATAGTACTTATATAATATATATAGTAGTCACGCAGTCTCAGATTAGGTGCCCTGTATCTAAAAAAACAATCATACTATATTTATATACCTTATTTGATATAGCTATTGATATAGAAACTATAAAAAAAATTAAATAATTATTAATTTATAATAACTCCAAAAAATATTGATAATCGTACTTTTCCACTTAATTTAACATGTACGACATATAAAAACATTTTCCTTACATCTTTTCATTCTTTAAGGGAAATAAAACTAATGGCAAAATTAAAATATTAAAATAAAATTGAAAGTTATTAAAATTAAAAATTAAAATTGCTTTAGTTCTAGGTTTGTCATGGTCATCAAAAAATTTATTTTCTCTAGAACATCTATGCATCATAGAGTGTGTGTGTGTATGTGTTGTGTGTGGTGGTGTGTGTGTGTGTGTGCGTGCGCGTATGTTGCCTTAACATTGAAAGAAAATTATTGGGGGACTCTATGAACTTTGAAGCGAATTGGGGGACGAGAGAATTATAGTAACATGAAAGCTCATTTATTTTCAATTACTTTTTTTCAAATATTTTAAATTTAACCATTTTCTCGGCACTTTCTTGTAAGATGTACCCTTTTTAATTTTGTTTTTAACGAGACTATCTCAGTTTTTTTTTACCAGATACAGTAACATGGGAATCTAATCTGGGGCTGACTATATATATCATATATATATATATATATATATATATACTATATATATATAGTATATATTTTATATATATATATAATTAGTATATTCAGAGGTGGAAGTTCGCAATTGCAGCCGGCGCATTCGCAATGCGGAATACAATAATTAAATTGAGAATTGCAATTGCGTAAATTTTGAAAAATGTGGAGATTGCAGTTAGACGGATGCCTATAATCATTCACAGTTAGAGGCTACAAAAATTATTGTGGGTTTCAAGTGGATGCCAAAATTGTTCCAGTCCACAATTTTTTTACACGTTGGCCATTTTGTACGTTTGATAGCAACTTCAGAGTTTTTTTTCATTAGTTTTTTTTTTCTTTTTCTTCCAGATAATTTTTAAACGTAAAATGACTCGTCAGTTGCTTGGCGTTAAACTTGATGTTATAAGTGATATTGATTTACTATTCATCGGAGACCGATTTTTCTCAATATCGATAAATATTTAGTTCTTCGATTGTCTATAAAGTTATACGATTTGACTATTTATTCATAGATCTATGTTTCTTAATAGCAGCGTATATTTATTTCCAAATTGCCATTTTTATCAAGTTTTGTGCCTGATATTTGCTCTGAATTTTTATATTTTATTACTGACGGGGGTAACATTGAGAATAAATTCGTGTTTTTTTTTATTATAAATTTCTGAGAATTTGCGTAATTATATATAGTGGTAAATATACAATGTTAAACGTTAAATAAGCAGTGGTAATTACTGTTTAGTAATAAATCTTACGTGAGAAATAATGTGGTGGGTAAAAATTGCATTAACACTGTGTCTTGGTAGCTTATTCCATATAAATATCATTTTTACCATATAATTTTATATTTTTATAAATATATTATTATAATATTTTAATTTAACATATTTTTATACATAAATTTAATGAACGTGTCAACACCAAATTTTAGATACATTGGTATTTGTACGTCAACGATTAATGGGTGAATAAAAAAATATAACATTGGTACCCAACTTCGAAATTCTATATATTTTCAATATAAATATATATTATATATATTATATAATATTATATATTTTATATATATATATATAATATATATAATTTTATTATATATATATATATATTATATTTTTATATTATATATATTTTATTGTATTATTGAGAAAAACGTTTTTTTTTTAATTTTGGTTTTTTTTTGCAAAAAAAAAACGGTTTTTTTTTTAAAACAAAATGTTTTTTTTTTTGTTTTTTATATTAAAATTACCTCTTTTTATGTATATTAAAAGGTGTTTTAGAAAATAAAATTACCTCCTTCTATGCATATAATATAATATACAATATTATATTTTCAGTATATATTATATAATATATTTATATTATATATTATATATATTTATATATATATATATTTAATATATAATATAATAACTTAGTATATATAGTATATATATATTTATTATTCTATATATTATCATAATATATATATATAAATTCAAAATAGTATGGTATAACAGGTGGTTTTGGGGTGTCAGGAGAAAATGGAATGGTAGGAAGGGTGATTGATTGCTGTGAGGAGAGAGGTATTGTGTGTAAGTAATACTTCTTTAAACACAAGATGGTAGGAAGTTATACTAGAGTTGGTGTCGGTAGAGATGGTATCGGTGAAAAGTATGATTGATTTTGTGTTGGTGGAAAAGGAGATGTTTGAAGTATATGTTGGATGTTAAATTCAGTGAGGTGTTTAGAAATGGGATTATCGGATCATTATGTTGTTTCTATGTAAAATTAAGTTAGTGGGAACTTGGATGGAGAGGAAGGTGATACGGAGGAAGAGGGTAAATTTAAGAGTGAGAAGTTTTAGTGAACAAGGTATAAGGATAAGTATGTAGAACGCTCGCAAGTAGATCAGTTGAATGTGAAAAAGTTGAAACTAATAAATCTGGAAGCAATTGTTGCAGTGCAAAAGAAGTATGTGTGGATGTGCTAAGTAGGAAGTAAGAATGCTAAAAGTGAGTGGTGGAAATGAAGAGGTGATGCAAGGGTTTAAAAGTAAACAAAGGCGTGGTTGATATGGTACTAAGCAATATGAAGTTTCAAAAGTAAAGATGTTGGAATTATATTAAGGGAAAAAGAATGCTAAAGAATGCATATGTATGGAGAAAAGAAGAGGTAAATGAACAGTTTTGGAAGGCAGGATATATGGGAAATATCAGGAGAAGGAAGCTTCTTCTGAAGGAAGCGCGAAGGTTAAAAATTAGAATAAGGGAAATGCTCTCAGAATAAGAATAGGGATGGTGTTTTTGGTAACTGATGAATGGATCGTCAGGGGAGTGTCGCCCAGCCACGCACCACCAGTACAGAAAATAATTTTGGCAGTAATGAAGAGGTGATAGTGACTGTGTGTGGTTTTGATGGTGAAGAAGGAATGGTATTTTGGGGATGAGGTATTAAGCAAAGAAGAGAAATGGGTAGAGTGAGATAGGTTTGGGAAAAAAAAAAAAAGAAAAAAAAATGGTAAATTTGCAGTTATAGATGAAATTTACTGGTGAAATGATCAAGAACGGAGGCAAGTTTTTTATTGATTGGATTTGAAGTTGTGTAATAAAGCGTTTTATGGAGGGTAATACAGTTCGAGGGATATAAAGAGAAGCAGTATAGTACCCTTACTATAAAGGGTAAGGGAGATATAGGGAACTGTAGAAATTAGGGGAATTAGTTTATTTGAGTGTTATAGGGAAGATATATGTTGGTATTTTGGTCGAAAGATTACGTGAGTGATGAAGGACTGATTGGTGAAAGAACAAGGTGGGTTTAGGAGTAGTAGAGGATTGTGTGTATCAAAGTATTACATTGAAGCAAATGATAAGAGAAAATGAGGGAGAAGAGAATAAATTGTATTTAAGGTTTTATGGATTTGCCACAGGGGTATTGATGAGGGTTAATAGGGAAGCTGTTGGCAGGTGTTGTGATAATATGTTGTGGTAGGCTTCGCTTGATGGAATCAAAGAATGTTTTGAGAAGTGAGAGCCGTGTGTAAGATAATGGTATCAAAGTGATTTGTGTTTAGTATTAATAGCGGAGTGAGGCAGGGTTGTGGTTATGTCTAGTTGGTTATTCAATTTTGTTATTATGATGGGGTTATGAAAGAATATGAAGGTGGGCGTGACAGGAAATGGTGTTAGATGATGGAGATGGGGATGAGTGGAGGGTGCCCTACCTTTTATATGCGAATGATTTGGTTGTGTGTGGCGAATAAGAGTTTGAGTCGGATTGGTAGAGAGTTTGGGCAGGGTGTGTAAAGGGGGGTGTTTTGCAAGTAAACGTAGATAAGAGTTAAGGTTATGGTTGTGAGCGAGGCCAGTCTCAGTGTGAAAGTTATGTTAGAATGGTGAGCTGGAAAAAGTGCTGAGTTTAAATATTTAGGGTATATTGTTGGATGGCAGGAAGGTGGCTTGGTGCAATTATCGTTTGTGAATGTATAGGGACTAAGTTTTTAGAGTGCTAGGGTCTTACTGATGGTATGTTGTTACTGTGTTATTGTATAGTAGTGAGAACTATGGGTCTAGAATAAGAAGCTAGATCTAAAAGTTATGTGTGTCAGTATGGAACAATCTTAGGGGCATGCTAGGTGTGGAAGAATTGATAAAATATGAGGAATGAACGTATTATGAGAGTTGTGTGGGTGTGAAGAATGGGTAATACCGAGAGAATAAGTGAAAGTATGTTGAAAGATGGTTTGGTCATGTTGGAAAGGACTGATTGTAGTCGGTTTTCAAGCGATTGGTAGTATGGCGAGTGTGTGTTGGAAACGAACCGTTGCTGGGGTGAAGAAAAGTTTAGTTCAGTAAAACGAAATGTTCTGAAGGACAGAAATGTGAGTTTGGCAGAGGCGAGCATAAAAGGTGCATAATAGCAGAGAATGGCGGGGTTTTGTGAGGGGGTATGGTTGTGGGACCACCTGGGCTCAAAGGGATGAATCTTACATCTGAGATATTTTACCATAAGTGAGTGGGTCCTGCCGGGCAGACCGCTGAAGCTATACGGGTGGATTTTTCTGACTGCGATGAGTCTTATAATTAATGGTACAAAGGGGGGGGGGTAGGCTGGGCTGTTCAAGCTGGGCTTTTATTAATTATAGTATTATAATATTATAACTAATATATATATATTATATATATATATTATATATATATATGATATTACTGGTTTTATATATACGTAGCTAACATCGTATATAACTTTTTTTATTATTCTTTTTCTTTTAATTATTATAAATTTTTAATTAAAAAGACGTTAATATATATATTTTTATATTTTATATCTTATTATAGTATAATTATATATATTTATATATATATTATATTATAAATAATAAATTAATATATTATTAATTCCATAATATATAATACTAATTAGTATAATATATATATATATTACTAATTATATATTATATATATAAATATATATATATATATTATTTATATTAATATTAATAATAATAATTATATATCAGATTCATGTGAAAATGTAATAGTTATAAATTGCCTTGGGCACTAAGCACTAAATAATATACTTTAATAATGTCTTAAATGCTTACTTTATAATTATGATCTACCTTCATTTTAAATATTGTTATATCTGCAAGTTATTTATAAATGGCTAAAATAAAAGCCTAAAAGGACTTAAATTATGAGAAAAAAGTAGATTTAAAAAACAAAACACAAAATTTTGGCCTTTGTTTTTTTTAAAATAATAAACTGTGATTTTTTTAAAAAAAACGAATGGTTTTTTTTTTTAATCGCAATCATACCCTTATATTATATACTATATGTTTATATTATATATATTATATATATATTTTTATATATATATATATATATATATAGTATATATATATATATATAATATATAATATTATATATATAATTATATATATATATATATATATTATTTCTTTCAAAATTATTTGATATTCGCAAATGAGAGGGAAGAACTACTAGGCAGTATTATCCGTTATCCGCCGGTAAACATTGATATCCGGCCCGGGTACACGGATTAGTCAAAAACTGGCGGATAGGCCGGATCCGGAATGTTGCGAATATCCGGCCTCCTAATATGTATATACCGGTATATATATATATATATTATATATATATATAAATATATTATATATATATATAGTATATATAATATTATATTATATATATATATATATATTATATATACTATATATATATATATACTTATATATATATATTATACGGCATAAACATCACTCATTGGTAGAAGCTTCGTTTCAAGGTTGCGGGAACAATATATAAAAGTATTTACTTATAAAGTATTTTCTACAGCTGTTCTAAAAACTTATAGATTTGAAATCTTCATTAGGCTCAATGTTTTTTTTTTTTTTTTCAACAAGATTAGCTAATTTAAATAAATATTAGTAAATAAATAATGAACTAAAATAATATCAAAAAATTTATTCTATTATTTTTCAGTTTGGTATCGAGTTGCTCAAGATTGAAATTTTATAATGGGAGCGGTTCCTTTCCTAGAAGATTTCATCAATAAAAAAAAGAAACTAGCCCAGGTCGGTACTCTGTTCAATATTCATTTTTGATTAATTAATTTTCTCAAACAGGTTATTGCAGCAAAGTAGTAGAATAAACTTAGAGTAGCAACAGAAACATATTATATATAAAGCAAATAACATTTTTGCATTTATTATTAACATTCAAAGAATATATTGTGTAAACCAAACAGAAAATACATGTACTTTCAGGTCAATATTGGCCTATAAATTAGAAATTTCCTAAAATAAAATTTCTATTAATTAAATCCA
>JABUQX010010703.1:0-17500 GCA_015478945.1 Trachelipus rathkii
CCAAGACCGACCCATTTGCATCAACCAATGTATTCTAAATGCAACCCAAATCCCACCCCCACATGAAAATAAACAATTTGATCCGTATAACTTCCCCAAAAATTAGCAAAAGAGACAAAGATATGACAAAGTTTGACAAACTATTTCTTTTTCCAATCTAGTGTTGAAAATAATAGACGCCTTCTGAACAATCTTAAGCAAAGAAGAAATCGAAATGAAGAAGCAATTAAGAAGAAAAGAAAAGAAAAGATGGAAAATAGACAAAAGTGCATAGCGAGACATGAACAAGACAAGGCGTAGAGACACAAAGATACATGAATACGAAGAAAGACAAGAAAAGAAGAGGTGGACATACAAGAAGCAGAGAAATTCAAACAGAAGAAGAAAGAAGAACAAGAAGAGAAGAAGAAAGGAAAAAAACAGCTAAATGCCGCACCATAATAAAATAGACAACTACAGCAAAAAAAAAAGAAGAAGAAAGAAAAAAAAGAAATAAAAGGAAGAAAAAGAAGAAAAAAAAGAAAGAAAAAAAAAGAAAAAGAAAGATAAAAAAAAAGAAGCAAAAAAGAAAGAAATAAGAAAGGAAGAAGAAAGAATGAATAAGAAGAAAAAGACAAGAAAAGAAGAAGAAGAAGAAGAAAAAGAAGAAGAAGAAGAAGAAGAAGAAGAAGAGAAGAAGAGAAGAAGAAGAAGAAGAGAAGAAGAAGAAGAAGAACGAAAAGAAGAGAGAGAAGAAGAAGAAGAGAAGAAGAAGAAGAAGAAGAAAGAGAAGAGAAGAAGAGAAGAAGAAGAAGAGAAGAAAAGGAAGAAGAAAGAAGAAGTAAGAAGAAGAGAAAGAAGAAGTAAAAGAAGGCACAGAAGAAGCTATGAAGTGAAAAGATGAAGAAGAAGAAAAGAAGAAAACCCCATCAACTTCAATTATGAAAAAGAAGAAAGAAGAAAAAGAGAAGGAGAAGGAAGAAGAAAAGAAGAAGAAGACAGAAGAACCTCTTAATGCCAATTATAAACATTTGTAAATAAGAAGAAGAAGCAAGAAGAAAAGAAAGAACAAGAAGAGAAGAAGAAGAAGAAGAAGAAGAAGAGAAGAAGAAGCTCTTAACAATATAACATAACTAATTGCCACAAATAAAATTATATCCAAATATTAAAAAATAATAGAAACAAATATATCAAAAAATCTTACTCTGTTTTATTTCGCTTTTGGAAATCTGAGCTGCGCCATTGGCGAAGGTTCACTTTTAAATGTCCAAAAAGTTATAAACTTGTTCCACTTATTGGTCTTTTCGTTCTCCATGCGTCTAGCGCATGCTTCGTCTAGAACCGTATACTATTTATAATATTAACTAATATAATATATACTATATATAATTATATAATATATAATAATATATATAATATAATATAATATATAATCATACTACACATATTATATATAAATCCTATATAACTTAACACTATATATATACATATATATATATATACTTATATAATAATAATATTATATAATATATTACTATTATATAAAATAAGAATAACGTATTAGCAATATTCCGTGTGCGACTATGTGAAGAAAGCGGTAAAATGAGAGAATAAATGAAACCTATGAATGTTTGTCAATTGTGGAAAGATGCAGTGATCATCGTTGGTTAAGCGATGTATATGCGAGTGTGTGAAACCGACCGCTGGAGACCGAAAGAAAGGATTTGAGTCGGTAACGGAATGTCTTAAGAGAGAAAAGAGATTTCAGAGCGAAATAAAGCGCATAATAGGATGATGCGCGTTCTTGTATGGAGCCAGTGTGCCCACCTGGCCAAGGAGAACCCGTCACATTGACGATTACCAAGTGAGTCCGCCGCAGGTCCCATTGAAGCTCTAGAAGTAGATTTATACTAGTCCTGTGACGATTCTCAACTAATTAATTTTACAGAGAAGCAGTAAAGCTTGCAGTTTTCCTTCGACTTTTTCCATATCTTCACGTTTTCTTTTCCATGCATGACACGCACTCACCCCAGTCATTGCGGCAACGAGTAATAAAGAAAGAAGAAAGAAGAAAGAAGATATATAAATATATTATATAATATAATATAATACTATATATATACTTATATATAATATCACTATATATATATATATATAATAATCATATATATATATATATATATATATATAAATAATAATATCTATATTATATATTCTTATATATATATATTATATTATATAAAATATACATATTAATTAACAAAATTTGACAATCAATTTTATTACTATACTAATATATATATATATATATAATATATATAATATATATATATATATATATATATATACCACGGTATATATATATACTATATATATACGTGTGATACTATAATAGATTCTACTAGTTGACTACTATTAATAATACAGTATATATAGTAATATATAACTATATATACTATATATTAATATATATATAATCATATATATACTTATATATAATATCTACATAAAATATAAAGAATGCTAACTAATATAATATATATACCATATATTATATATATATATATATATATAGCTATATAATATATATAATACCTATATATATAAATTTATATATACTATATATATATATATATATTAAATAATATATAATATATATATATATATCTGTCTTTCTTTTTTATCTCCAACTATTTTCCCAAGAAGGGGAGTAAGGTGGCGTAACGAGCATCGGAAAAGAAAAGCAGTAGGAGAACATGGCAAACGTCGAAAGCCCAGCCTTACCGCCCCTCAGTACCATTAATTAGTGAGAACTCATCGCAGTCAAAAATCCACTAAAGCTTCAGAACAGCATGACCCTCACTATGGTACATCTTCAGTAAGGTCATCCCTTGGCCCAGGTGGGCCACAACCATACCCTCACAAAACCCCCGCATTATACAGTATTCACCTTTCTTCTCGCCTCTACCAAACTACATTTCTCTCCTTCAAAACATTCTTTTCTGACTCATCCACTTTTCTCGGTCTCCCAGCCGTTCTTCCACACACTCGCCACTATACATCCGCTTAACCAACCGACTAATCATTCATCACTTTCCATTATGAACCAAACCATCTCAACAGACCTCTTCATTATTTCTCTCATTTACCCTTTCTTCACACCACACACCTTTAGACGTTCATTCCTCACTTATCAATTCTCTCACACCTAGCACACCCCTAATTATTAATAATAATGTACTTAGATCGAACTTCTTATTCAGACCATAGTATCTCACTACTATACAATAACACAGGTAACAACATTAACAACATACCAAAACCCCACACTCAAGACTTAGTTCCCTTACATTCACCAACGATTAATTGCACCAGCCACCTTCCTCCATTCACAACTTCCTCATGAACTCTGAATCGTCCGTTCCCTTCTCATCCAACATATCCCTAAATATTTAACAGACACTTTTTCAACTGCCACCATCTAACATAAACTTCTTTCCGTCGGCTGTGCAACTCTCAACTATAGCGCTCTAATAAACCATTTTTTCGATGTATAATCTGCAAAAAATCTTGAATATACATATATATAATAAATATATATATATACGTATTATATACCGTACATATATATATATATTATATATAGTACTATTATATAATATTATATATACTATATATTATATATATATAGTAAGTACAAAATTGGTATAAACTCTCTAATACTATTAAATATATTATGCGACATTTACTAACGTACACATACTGAATAATAACAAGTATTATATATAATAATTATATATATATATATATATATAATATATATAATATATATAGTATATATATATATATATATATATAATATCTTATATATAATACTATTTATATAATATATATATATATATATATTATATATATATAAAATACAGTGTGGAATTTTGTAGGCGGTTTCACACCGAGTTGTTATTTTTGACTATGCAGAGAACCGGTTGGTAAAATTTTTGCAGCTCACCAATGTATGATTTCGCCAGGGTGGGGAAGAGCCACTGACTCCTAAATTCCACCCTTACTAATAGAACAGCAGAAAAATAAAAACAAAAACAAAAACAAAAAACACAACACTACTCGATTTTACCTCTTCAACGCTTTCCCTTAGTTTGTGTTCCGTAGTCTTCAACTCATTAACAAGTGACTGTAAATTATTTACGTCGTCATTGTAGTAATCTCTCTCTTGTTGTACCGCTGCTTTCTCTTCCTTAAGCTGAAAAGAAAGAAAAAAACAAGACAGGTAGTTTCATTGTTTTGTGTAAGGTATTCGAAACTTGATACCTTTTAATTTAATTATGTAACTAACATAATATATTATTAATAGTTCCAAAAGTCAAATCACAGAAGCTCATCCAAATTAAGCTGTTATATAACATATGAGAGCAATAACTACTAAACGAGGCATAATAGTTTTCAAGTATTCTTCAAACAAACTCAAAAACATTCATACTAACTATGTAATAATTACCAGAAGAAATACTGACAATAAAAAATAAAAGAAACAGGAATATTAAAACATGTGAATAAAAGCTTATAGAATAAATATAACTATGTGTGCCAGAAATATTAAGAAGCCAGTTATAATTTTTAATATTAGATTTAAACTAGGACTGGGGAGCTTAAGCCAAAAATTTTTGGATGGAGGTAAGAAATTTTCGAATGAACCCAGAGCTGGAGCCGGAGCAGGAGCCATAGCCAGAATAACATGAATTTTCATGAAAAATATTTTCATATTTGTAATTGTAAGTTCAAATAAAGGAGTTAGCAACAAACTTTTATTTCATTATATTCTTTATATATTTCATAATCTAGAATTAATTATGTCATGTGTAAATGGACTAGATGCTATAGCTAGAGTTGTTCGGAGCCGGAACAGGAGCTATATTTGAAGGGGTTGGAACCAAATCTGGAGTAGGAGTTGAAACCAATAAAATGATTTACCGGCCTCGAAGCCCAAATTTAAACTAAAGGAATACTACTACAGTTAACGGATTCATATCAACAGTTATGTAATAATGAGAGCAAATGATGTGCATTCACAATATAAAATATATGCTCACTTAAAGAATGTGCACTGCTACAAAGAGCTAAAAAGGTGACCGAACAGTTGGCCGACGGACCTTTTGGTCAAAGCTCAAAGAATATTTGGCCAAAGGATATTTGGTCAAAGGTCATTTGGTCAAAGGACATTTGGCCGAAGGACATTTAATCAAAGAACATTTGGCCAATGGATATTTAGCCGATGGGCATTTGACGGACGGACATTTGGTCAAAGGACATTTGGGTAACGGATATTTGGCCAAAGAACATTTCCGAAGGGCATTTGGTCAAATAAAATTTGGCCAATAAACATTTAGCAGAAGGACATTTGGCCGACAGACATTTAGCCGAAGGACATTTGACCGGAGGACATTTGCCAACGAACATTTGGTAGGATATTTGGTCGACAGACATTTGGCCGAAAATGAAATAAAGTTATTAAACATAAAAATGTTTTATAATACATTTCTTATTTAACCTAACAACCTAACCCAATCTAACCTTTTCATTTTCGTTCAAATGTCTGTCGACACGGTTAAAATGATAATATTGAAGCTTACCTCCTTGATTTTATTATCCTGCAATATCACTTCGGCGTCTAACCTTTCCTTTTCATTCCTTAATTTTAAATTCTCGGAATTTAAATTTCTTTTTTCAAGTTCAACGTCACTTTTCTGCACGATTAAACTTTCTATTTCTTTCTTCAATTGCTCTTGAAGTGCATCATTTTCTTGAAGTCTTCCTTCCAAAGAGGAAATATTCGATTTAAGAGACAAGATTTCGGCTTCCGCCAACTGTTTCTGCCCATCACATTTTTGAACTAAGAAAGAATATTTGGAATGTAATTTTATTGAAAGATATTGATTTCATAGATATATTGATATTTTGTACTCTATTGTATGTATTGTTTGTATTGTAGTGTATTTTGTATTGTTGTATTTAAAAAAAACGTAACATTCTACTATTTTAAAAATAACATGTAATTTTTTCTATAAAACGTAACATTTATATTATGAACAATAACTGGAAAACTGTAATTTTCCTCCTGAAACCAAATTATTATAAATGGAATTGAAGTATAAAACTTGACATCCAAATTTACAGCAATCAATTAATAATATTACAAAGTTAAAATATTCTCAGATCTTTAAGCTATGTTAATAATGAACTTTAATTCACTAAAAAGAAAGAAAAAACAAACCTATAAATTATACATTTAATTTAGAGAAATCTAATAACCAATTCAATATTAATAGTTAAAGTAAAAATGCATTTAGTAACTAAATTAAGCATTTCATCGATCTAATGTTTAAAAACACAAAACAAAATAAATTAAAAACCTTAACCCCTAAGATTACTCAGTTCACCCGTCTGAGAGCTTCATAAAAAGATAATTTGGAATCCTAAAAACCAGATCAGGAAGCTTATACAGTAAATAAGATTAACCTGAATCTCTTAAATAACCACGTTTGAGAGCTTATAAATAAAGATTAGTCATCTTCTTAAATAAACCACGTGAGAGCTTATAAATTAAGATTTTATTTGAATCTCTAAATAACCCCGTCTGAGAGCTTATAAATAACAGATTTACTTGATCTCTTAAAATAACCAATTTTAAGCTTGCTACACTGAACCGTTAAAGAATTTGATCCTATCTGCCATAGTCTTTCGCTCTCCTTGGCCAATGGCCACCATTTCTTGGAGACCAGCACGTTCAGCTTTTAGATCGTTGTTTACATCTATTAATTTGTTCATCTCTTGCCCAAGTTGTGTGTGAGAGTGGGTTAAGCCGACTTAGTTCCATTTCCAATCGATCCCGATCGTCTTTGATCGAATGGAAACGGGAGTGCTGATCAATAAGGTCATCTGTACAATTCTTCAATTTTTCCTGCAATATAATAAGGTAAACATTTGTAACTACTTGTGACAATAATAATTAATCAAACAAAGTTAATAAATATACGTATACATATAAAAATGTAATTCTTAATAAACTATTCCTGCATTCCACAAAAATATCTAAAATATTTTATATGAAAGTACTCTAAAATAATAATAATAATAATAATAATAATAATAATAATAATAATAATAATAATAATAATAATAATAATAATAATAATAATAATAATAATAATAATAATCCCCCCTAGACTTCCTCACATAATATTGATAACATTGATAACAATTCCTATTACTAATACAGCTTAATAATAATAATAATAATAATAATAATAATAATAATAATAATAATAATAATAATAATAATAATAATAATAATAATAATAATAATAATAATAATAATGATTCACGTTGGGTATCGGAAGGATTATAAAGTAGAAAGCGTTATGAAAAGCACTGAAGTGAAAGGGAGATCTAAGGCCCTTTCTATACGAGCGTTTAAAACGTGGCGATTTTGAAACCAGCTGAACAGGTCAATGAGTTCGTTTAAAACGCTCTCATAAATAGAACAATTGAATCTTTTTACAAATGTATCAGTACTAGTAATATAGTAATGATATTTGTACTATTAAATGAAAACAAATGTAACCATATAATCGATATTATTTTTATAATATTTTATAATCGATATTATTTTTATAATATTTTACAATCGATATTATTTTTATAATATTTTATAATCGATATTATTTTTATAATATTTTACAATCGATATCATTTTTCTAATAATACCGATAGAAATTGATGGAATTCTATATGTCGACCTGTTAAACTCAATTTAAATATTTTTTTTTCTTTTTAATATAAGAACTTTCTCCATAGTAATACTGATGCTGAGTTTTGATCACTTAGAGAGGTTAGGAGTGTGCCTAAACTAAAAATTACTCTTTCAGAGTAAAAATAAATTGAGTTGGAAAAGTAAGTAAATCAATGTTCCATTTTCCGTGCATATTACGCATCCCCCTTACCCAACATCTAGGGGGAAGACAAGGGAGAATAAAGAAAGAAAGAAAAGAAAGTTTACTAAATTTCGATTTGTATAGTGAAAGAAAATTGTTATAAAACTAATAACAAACTTTATTTCGCGCCAATTTGATAGAGAGATTTTCAGTAGCAGAAATACAATCTTTTTCCAAGAGCCTCGTCGACGTTGCCACAGTCTGTAGTTCGTTTTCCAGACCTTTCGTAACATCTACCATTTTCATTGCTTGACTCATGGCCTCGTGTGTGTCACCAACCATCGCTATAATAAACAAAGGAGAAATCTTACAACACAGTTTAAAATATATATATATATATATATATATATATATATATATATATATATATATATATATATATATATATATATAATATATTATATATTAAATTATATATTATAATATTTCTTAATATAATATATATATATATATATATATATATATATATATATATATATTAACTTAACCCCTAAAACATAATTTACTTTAACACAAAAATTTTTTTTTATTTCATTAATATTTAAAAACTGCTAAAACAATAAAAGGATAGGGGGGGAGAAAAACCTTTTGAAGGAGAGGCCTTTCTGTCCTTTCAGGACTTTATTCAATCAGGATGTCACACGCAATAACCTCTTGATATAATGAATGATCATTGACTGGGTAAAGTTTGAATTTGTTGGTTGTCTTCTTTGAGATTTTTCAAAATGATTTTCCATTTTTTATCTGTTAACAATATATTATTAAGGATGGGATCAATCTTTATTTCACCCTCTATTCTATTCATATGTTGCTGCTTAGTATTGTAGATCAACATGCTTTCCATTAATTTTCGTTTGAACATATTGCCATTCTTATGTATGATCAGGTGATTATTTTTGTCAATAAAATGATTGAGACTCTCTCTATGTTTGACGAGGGCTGAGTTTAGGGTACCATTTTCTAAGTCATAACCATGGTGACTTATTCTCCTCTTCACATCAACTGATTCCCCTATATAAAAATCGGAACAAGAGGAGCACTTTATGCTATAAACTCCCGGAATGGGTAGAGCCTGTGTGGAGTCTGAAACCGGATTTTTTTGTTGCAAGAGTGTCTTTAAATTCGTAATTTTCTTCACAGGATGCACATTAGAAGGAAGTAAACTTTTATAGGTGTGAAATTTATCAGAGGGTATATTAATGTATAATTTTTGATCTGAGATGGGTTCGGGGTTATGTAATTGATTAAAAAAGGACTTTTTTGCCATGTTGAGTGCTTTGTAGTAAGTATTTTCTGGGTAATGAAGTTTATGAAAAATGTTCTTTATATTTTTAAGTTCATGTTCTAGTTCCGAGGGGCTGCAGATCCTATATGCTCTCAGGATTTGGGAGGAAAATACTGATAATTTTGTATTATAAGAATGGACAGAAAACCAATTTATGTAGGAGTCCACGTGGGTAGGTTTTCTATAAACAGTAGTGATTGGTCTTGAATTTTCATCTATTTTTATCAGAATGTCCAAGAAAGGAAGAACATCATTCATTAGTAGCACGTTCTATTGTGAATTTAATCGAATGAATATGATGATTGAGATGTTCGAGAAGGGCATAGGGGTCCAAGTGAAGAGGCAACGCAACAAACACGTCATCCACGTATCTTTTCCAAAAAAATATCTGAATAGGTTGGGTGATTGAAAATGAAACGCTTCTCAAAAAACTCCATAAAAATATTGCTTAGGGTCGGGGACAAAGGGGAACCCATGGGGAGACCTGATAATTGTTTGTAAAATTTTCCTTCGAAATGGAAAAAGTTATGTTCAGTTAAGAGGATTACCAGTTGTTTAATACTATTAAAAGGAATGTCAAATATTATATTCTTTTCTGATATATATTCCTCCAACCAATCAAGCGTTAGATGGACTGGGACATTAGTAAATAAAGACACTACGTCAAAACTTAAAATGTTGGTATTTTGCAATTGAGTAGTGTTAAGTGATGAAATAAATTGCTGGCTATTTTTTATGTGGCTGGAAGATATAGTACCCACAAGAACACTCAACTGTTTATTAAGCCACTTTGCTAATTTATATGTAACATTATTTATATTAGAGATGATAGGACGGAGGGGTATATTAACTTTATGAAGTTTCGGCAACCCGTAAAAAGTTGCTATTTTGGGAAGGTATACCAAGAGATTTTTTTGTAAATTTTCATCATCTTTCAATATTATTTGCAGTTTTTGTTTAAATATTCTTTGCGAGGATGGGAGGGGGTTTTTATTTAACGGAGAATAAACATTCAGGTCTGAAAGTATATGATTAGCTTTTGTTAAATATTCTGACTTATTCATAATAACCATTTTATTTCCTTTGTCTGCTCTCGTAATATGTAAGCTTTTGTTATTTTTCAAATCATGAAGAGCTTTTGTAAATCTATTCGGAAGAAAATGAACGGATCTATTGTTAATGTCATTAAGTACGTAGCCTTTAAGCAGATCATAGTTAATATTTAATCTATTATTATTGTTTTGAAATTTTTCCATGCTCCAAAGAAACTCCGTCAGGTTATTATCATAGCCTACACCAAATGAAGGACCAAGTGAAAGTACTAGCTTTTGATCCATGTTACATATAAATTAGCAAAGTGGCTTAATAAACAGTTGAGTGTTCTTGTGGGTACTATATCTTCCAGCCACATAAAAAATAGCCAGCAATTTATTTCATCACTTAACACTACTCAATTGCAAAATACCAACATTTTAAGTTTTGACGTAGTGTCTTTATTTACTAATGTCCCAGTCCATCTAACGCTTGATTGGTTGGAGGAATATATATCAGAAAAGAATATAATATTTGACATTCCTTTTAATAGTATTAAACAACTGGTAATCCTCTTAACTGAACATAACTTTTTCCATTTCGAAGGAAAATTTTACAAACAATTATCAGGTCTCCCCATGGGTTCCCCTTTGTCCCCGACCCTAAGCAATATTTTTATGGAGTTTTTTGAGAAGCGTTTCATTTTCAATCATCCAACCTATTCAGATATTTTTTGGAAGAGATACGTGGATGACGTGTTTGTTGCGTTGCCTCTTCACTTGGACCCCTATGCCCTTCTCGAACATCTCAATCATCATATTCATTCGATTAAATTCACAATAGAACGTGCTACTAATGATGTTCTTCCTTTCTTGGACATTTTGATAAAAATAGATGAAAATTCAAGACCAATCACTACTGTTTATAGAAAACCTACCCACGTGGACTCCTACATAAATTGGTTTTCTGTCCATTCTTATAATACAAAATTATCAGTATTTTCCTCCCAAATCCTGAGAGCATATAGGATCTGCAGCCCCTCGGAACTAGAACATGAACTTAAAAATATAAAGAACATTTTTCATAAACTTCATTACCCAGAAAATACTTACTACAAAGCACTCAACATGGCAAAAAAGTCCTTTTTTAATCAATTACATAACCCCGAACCCATCTCAGATCAAAAATTATACATTAATATACCCTCTGATAAATTTCATACCTATAAAAGTTTACTTCCTTCTAATGTGCATCCTGTGAAGAAAATTACGAATTTAAAGACACTCTTGCAACAAAAAAAATCCGGTTTCAGACTCCACACAGGCTCTACCCATTCCGGGAGTTTATAGCATAAAGTGCTCCTCTTGTTCCGATTTTTATATAGGGGAATCAGTTGATGTGAAGAGGAGAATAAGTCACCATGGTTATGACTTAGAAAATGGTACCCTAAACTCAGCCCTCGTCAAACATAGAGAGAGTCTCAATCATCTTATTGACAAAAATAATCACCTGATCATACATAAGAATGGCAATATGTTCAAACGAAAATTAATGGAAAGCATGTTGATCTACAATACTAAGCAGCAACATATGAATAGAATAGAGGGTGAAATAAAGATTGATCCCATCCTTAATAATATATTGTTAACAGATAAAAAATGGAAAATCATTTTGAAAAATCTCAAAGAAGACAACCAACAAATTCAAACTTTACCCAGTCAATAACCATTCATATATCAAGAGGTTATTGCGTGTGACATCCTGATTGAATAAAGTCCTGAAAGGACAGAAAGGCCTCTCCTTCAAAAGGTTTTTCTCCCCCCCTATCCTTTTATTGTTTTAGCAGTTTTTAAATATTAATGAAATAAAATTTTTTTTTGTGTTAAAGTAAATTATGTTTTAGGGGTTAAGTTAATATATCGATTATACTGCGTGTTAGCAGGTTTAAGTTATATTATTATATATATATATATATATATATATATTATAACTATATATATATATTACTATATATATTATATATATATATATAGATAGTATATATATAGTATAGTATATATATTATATATATATATATATATTATTTATATATTATATATATATATATATAGTATATATATAATATATATATATATATGCCGACGATTCTGTGTTGATTGCCGATACAAAGGAAAAACTGCGTGATTTGGTGCTTGAGTTTGAACGAGTGTCCCAAGGAAAAGAATTAAAAAATTAACAGTCAGCTAAAAGTTAAGTGATGAAAATGAGGAGCAAAACCAAAAGGAGACGATTCTCAATTTGGGTATGGATATCATAAAGGTGAATGGGGAAAGCCTAGCAGAGACAACAGTTTTTAGATACTTAGAAACGGATATTGGGGCTTTCGGAGGCATGAAGAAGAGATTTGACCATAGGTTGTGAGGGTGAAAGAGTATTAAGCAGTCTTAGTTCTTAGAGAATTATGGAAAAATGGAAATTTAACCAAGGAAGGTAAAATGGAATTTTTGAGGCGCTATATTTGTTCCAACTGTTATGTATGGATGTGAGACGTGGGCATTAAACGCTAAAATGAAAAAAAGAGAAGTTGAGGTTTTAGAAATGAAAGGTTTACGAGATATTTGTGGAATAAAGAGAGTAGATAGAATTAGAAATGTAAGGATAAGGGATATGTGCCGATAGGAGAAATGTCTGATGGAAAGAGCAAATCAAGGGGTACTAAGATGGTATGGTCACGTGCTTAGAATGAATGATAATAAAAGATTGACTAAGAAGGTTTTTAAATCCGAAGTGGTAGGCAATAGGAGAAGGGCAAACAAATGGAGGTGGGTTGATGGAGTATAGGAGCTATTAATAATAGCAAAGGGGATTAGTATGGATGAAGGAATAGATTAATGCTGAGAAGAATATTTCATGGAAAGTTCCGTCAAGGGTTGCAATTACTTGAACAAACTGGAACATAGCAAATAAGCCATGGAAAGTTCCGTCAAGGGTTGCAATTGACTGATCAACCTGGAACATAGCAAATAAGCCATGGAAAGTTCCGTCAAGGGTTGCAATTGACTGATCAACCTGGAACATAGCAAATAAGCCAACAGCATTCCCGATCTGCAACTGACACCACCCTGCAGTTATGTGGGAGACAATAATAATAATAATAATAATAATAATAATAATAATAATAATAATAATTATAATAATAATAATAATAATAATAATTAAATAATAATAATAATAATAATAATAATAATAATAATAATAATAATAATAATAATAATAATAATAATAATAATAATAATAATATAATAATAATAATAATAATAATAATAATAATAATAATAATAATAATGAATAATAATAATAATAATAATAATAATAATAATAATATTAATAATAATACTTTAATAATAAGAAATTGTTAATAATCAGTAATAATAATAATAATAATAATAATATAATAATAATATATTAATTAAGTCAATAATAATAATAATAATAAAAAAAAAAATAAAAATAAAATATATATATAATATATTATATATATATATATATATATATATATATATATATATATATATATATATATATAAATTTATATATATATATATATATTATATATATATATATATATATATATATATATATATTTTAATAAGCTATTGTATATTAAATTATATTTAATCTAGTTAAATTTACTCTTCTTTTTAATATGAAAGCTTAAATAGAGTAAAATAAGTCTCTCGTTCGCTTTAACTGGAAAATATAAATGAATTTACTTAATAAATTTAAAAATTTTTGATAGCTGATGTTTTTGAATGAATTTAAATTTTAACAAAGCAAAGGGAAATCCTAAAAGCAGCAGAAAACTAAGCTAAAAAATTTCCCCTGAATGCAAAAGAGAAAATTACACCCTAAAATCTTATAATATCCATGGAAAATTTTACAACAACACAATGTATATGTATAGAATGTAGCCTTTAAGAAAATAGAGTCAGAATTGGCCCTAATTCCTAATCGAACATTTTGGGATAGAATGCGAGGCTGGCAATTCAAGAAGACTTACAAAACAACTATGAGTCCCAATAGTTTAAATAAATCAAACTTTAACGATATGTCCGTTCTGTAACTCCTTTACTAACTATTCAGATTAGTTTCGAATTCAGAAGACTGACTAAACAACCCTAGGTCCAAATTATTTAAATAACCTGAACTTCAAAGGTAAGTCCATTACAAATTCCTTTTACTCACTTTTCAATTTAGTTTCGAGTTCTTTATTAATTTTGGTCAAATGATCGATTTTTCTGTTCTGTTCGTGTAACTGATTGTGAGCCGACATGTATTTATTGTCTTCCACGAACCTGCAACTCTCGAGCAAACTTTCCAGTCTTTCAATTTCCGTTTCTCGTCTGTGAACCTGAAAGATAACGATGAAATAATCCATGTTTTCAAAACCTAAATTTTGAATCAAAAAATCTTTATGAATTAACTAATATGCTAAAAAATAATTGATACTTTTAAATTTATATTTAAAACAATTAATTAAACACCACTTATTAAAATAATAGATATATCAATCAAATAAACAATACTTCTTTAATTGTTCCTATAATTGTTTTTTTTATTTTTTTTTATATAAATCCATTACCGAAAATCCAACATTAATAACTTAGACATTACTAGTAAAGCAAGAGCAAAAACAACCAATTCCTACATAGTTCAGTGCCTTTCATTTTAAAAATTACAAAATTACATAACAACAATTTGCAAAAAAGGCAAATTACAAAACTTACAAAAATAAAAAAATAAAAACATAAAAATTTCATTATTAAAAAAAGCACAAAATACTAAAAACACCAAGGAACCCAACATACAGAAAAAATTACATCATTTGACTAAACTTAAATTTTTTTTTAGAGTAAATGCTGCCCCACAACACCAAACCCTCGACAGTCAAAAGGAATCTTAGCCAGCGGAAACAGAATACAAATATAATGCAGACCCAAGTGGAGCACAGGCTAACAGGATCCAGACTTGATAGGAGACACTTAGTTCAAACTCAACTGCATGGATATTTTTAAAACCACCAGTATGAAAATATTTCGACATTCCAATATGGTTGGACTATCTGTAGTTAGATGCGTTTAAAAACAATGTATTTTTGTATCTACGATAGAATGTAATGTTAAAAGTGGAAGAACTGTTTACGCTTAGTCATATTAGCCAAGAAAACTATTTTCTCTTTCTCTCCAAGAAACTATCTTTTCCCTTCTTATTACAAAACCCTGGTTCTCCCTCCCACCGCACTTAGTAGTTCCTAATAAGGAAAGAGAACATGACTTTTCTATCCAATTCATGTTGCATAGAAATTATTGCATTTAACATTTATAATTCTATCTTTACTATTTCCTCTCATGTAACAAATTAACCTTGGAAATAATTTAAATAAATAGAAACAAACATACTTCCCTTCCAATTCTTGAATGCTGCTTCTGGCGCATGGGAATAATTCCTGCTCTTATGTGGTCTCAACCTCTCCTTGCATAATCATGAGCTTTTTGCTGTCTTTTAAGCTAAATCTGCTAAATAAGTGTCTTTACTCTTCACTTTTTTGCTCGATTCACATCCGCACCTTTAAAAACACGAAAATTAAGCAAAAATATTAATAAAAAAAATAAAAATAAATCCAGAGAAAATAAAGAAATACGAAAGAAACTCAAGATTTTAAAAAAATTAAACTTTCTTTGCTACTGTTTAGTATAATAAAAACTTTAAAGAATTCCTTAGAAAGGGAACGAAAAACCATATGAACCAGCGCCCTGCGTGTTGTTTCCGAAACCACGTTACACACACGTTTGGTAACTTTAAAGAAAATCTTGAAAGAAAACGAAAACCATATGAACCAGGCCTAACATTCACTTCATAGTTATCTGAAAAATTATTTGAATTTACACTGAAAAAAAAAATTAAATTAGTATTGTAAAACACAAGAAAATTTATATTCCTCTGGAGTAAAACATCTTAAAAAAATACAATAATGATAACTGAAAACTTATTAAACTCAAAAAATAGAAATAAAATTATATAATATAGAGTACATACCAAAGGAACCAAGTAATTAAACAAGAGAACTAGTACATTAGTTTAGATAAAAGCATAATAAAGAATCTTAAAACGAAACTTACATGCTACAAACATTGTGTGACGTCATTGTTGAAGGAGGCAAAGGTGAAGAAATAAAGAAGAATTCCTTCTCTGGTCTTGAACCGTTCTCCTTTTCTATTAAATAATGATAGAAAAAAAAGTTATGTTATACACATAAAAAATGACAAATACCAACACCATTTGGAACAGTTTCTTTGACTTTAGTAATTACTTGGGAGCTGATAACTGTTCAAAAGATGGTTATAAATTCTTTGTATAATCGAACTTGCCTGACATTATTGTGCAATATGTAATAAATATTTTATTTGGGATTCTAAAGAGAACAAGAGATTTAAAAAGAACTATTCTATCAGAATAAGTGATATAGCAATAAATAAATAAATTAAAAAAAACTACATTTTAACGTGCTTTATCCCCTTTTCAGAGGGTAACACGGGGGGGACTACAGGAAATCGAACTTTAAGGCCGGCTATCCCAAACCAGCGCCATCAACGTGTTCGTAGTCGAGTTTTTAATTCTCGCCCACAGGTAGATAAAACAATATCTTCAAATTAAGAAAAAATCACCAAGTCCAAATAAAGATAGATACTTAATTAACATCTTCGTCCTGAGAAGTAGTACTGATAACTATTTTAATGTAACTTCTAGTCCTACCTCAAACATTAAGATATAGATTAACTTAATATTTGAAAGAAGGCTCCTCCTCTTTCTCTTCACCTCCAACAATTGATTGTAATCTTCTCACTTTTGGCTGAAGATTCTTTTCTAACTCTGATATCCTTCGTTTTGTAATTCTCCAACAAGAAAAATTTAAGTTCGTCGACTTCGCTTTCTGTTCTGCTTCACTTTTATTGTCCAGATCTGTTGTTATTAAACAACAAATAACTTGGCCAGTTAAATGGATTACATAAAAGAAAATTCTTTATGTCTTAATAAACAATCTGCAGGTTCCTACAGTAGTTTCAATTTTAACTAGTACTTAAAATATTACTTCTTAAAAACAAAAAACAAAAGAATTATGAACAAACGAAAATAGTAT
>JABUQX010010703.1:22500-27500 GCA_015478945.1 Trachelipus rathkii
CAAACCTCCCTCCTCCAAGTTAAAATCGTGACTGAGGTGTGAAACGAAATATTGCTCTATTATAAACAAAGGATGATGCAGAAGTCATCTTTCCCGCTCGATAACTCACTGACAAAAAGTTTACTCTGGGAGATTCCTTTTTTTTTAGCAGAAAAATTAAATGAACAATAAACGCGCCCCAGCTTCACTCCACTCTCTCATTAATAATAATAATAATAATAATAATAATAATAATAATAATAATAATAATAATAATAATAATAATAATAATAATAATAATATATAATAATAATAATAATAATATAATCAAATAATAATAATAATATATAATAATAATAATAATAATAATAATTATTTCATATTCAGATTTCAATAGTCAGAATAATGTAATAATTATACTAAAATTAATAATAGCTTTCCCTAAATAATTAGTAATATTTTAAAATGTTTTGTAAAAACAAAAAAATATTATATATATATATATTATAGGTATATACATATATATATATATATATATAAATATATTTACTCCATTATATATATATATATATATATATATATACATATATATAATATATATATTATATACTATATATATATTATATATATATAGTATATATTACAGGGTTTTTACAAACATTTTAAAATATTACTAATTTAAGGGAAATATTATAAAATATTTATAAATAAATATATATATATATATATATATATATATATATATATATTTTTATATATATATATATATATATATATATATATATATATATATATATATATATATATATATATATTTAAATAGTCACGGTCAGCATCCCGAAAAGGCCAGGGACATGTAACTAAAAAAACTATAACAGGTACACGAAAATAAATATCATTTTATTAATCAGGAGACATTTTTACCGCAGAAATTAAAAAAAAAATTAAAAAAATAACGCTTTTTAAAAAATTAAAATTGTTAAAAATTGTTGAAAAATTTACAGTTTTTTGATAAATCGAAGATGCGCCTTCCTCCCGAGTGAGACGCAAAGGTACCAAATGTTGAATTTTTTTCTTTTTTCACTAACGAATATCCACGGGTAAACAACAAACGATACACAGTAGTCGGGGTTTCTCGGCCTACCGGGGGACGACGGGGGGGACTTCGTCCCCCCTCTGTCCCTCCGTCGGCTCGAACCCCCTAAAAAGGATATAAAAGAAAAAATAATATTTTTCTCATTTATATTATAAAGCGACATTTGGCAACTTTTTCTCCCGTTCTCCCGAGACTGCAGCTTTCAAGGTCTTTCAAGTCAATCAGAGCCTGCACTTTTTACTAATATTAATATGGAGTTATTAATAAATATTAGAATAAATTATTTTTTTTTTTAAATTTCTGCGGTAAAAATGTCTCCTGATTAATAAAATGATATTTATTTTCGTGTATATGTTGTAGTTTTCTAGTTACATGCTGGCGCTTTCGGTATATTTTTAATTGTCCTAAGTGGGTTTTGAACCCTTACCCTTGAAGAATGGTACTCCAAGAGTGTTCTCTTTGAACCAACGATTAGCTAAAGGAAACCCATCTTTTACCTCCTGAAAGTTTTTAGCTACCCAAAGAGGAGTGAGGCGTGTCTTGGACACTTAACCTCGGGAGGCCCTCGAGGTTAGGTGTCCAAGACACGCCCTCACTCCTCTTGGGAAGCTAAGCTTTCAGAGGTAAAATGATGGGTTTCCTTTTAGCTAATCGTTGGTCAAAAGGTAACACTCTTGGAGTACATCTCAAGGGTAAGGGTTCAGAACCCACTTAGGACCATTACAATTATATACAAATAATTGTTGGGTTTATTGCACAATAATCTTTGAATATATATATATATATTATATATATATAATATATATATATATAAGTATATATATATTATATATTATATATATATATATATATATATATATATATATATAATATATATATATATATATATATATATTATATTATATATATAGTTATTATATATAGTATTTGGTATCGGTAGAAATTTGTACCGATACCAATGCTTACAAAATTTGCAGGTACCCAATATTAATTAAACAAAAAAATTAGATTCCTTAATTAAAAAGCCGATACGTCCATCATTATACTCGTGTTAATATATATATATATATATATATTATATAATATATTTATAATAAATATATATATATATATATATATCTATCATATATATATATATATATATAAATATATATTATATATATATAGGGACCTATCTCACATATATATATATATATATATATATATATATATATATATATATATATATATATATATTTGTGGAATACAAGCTCTTTTTCGCTCTTTATATTTATATATGTGAAAAATCCCTTAGTTGCAGATGGTATTATGAAATTGCATACATTTTAATATTTTAATTTTTACACATCACTTTAAAACTTTATTTATATACATTAAAATTTTAAAAAAACAAGTCCTAGCAGTAGCTTTCGTCTGAAAACAGACCTATTTCAAATGCTTAGATGGGACTGCTTCGTGATGGCTGAGTTTGTTAAACTATCCTCCCTGATTTGTTGGTTGGTCTGTTAGTAGACTTTTGTAAAAGGGTGATTTTTGCATTATTAGGTTTTGTATAGGATCAATTTTACTGCAATCTCCAGGGCGGCTTCTATTAAAGTTTGGGAAGTTGTAAATACAGAAGGCTTCGGTAATTTTTCTTTTATTTGTATTATGTATATTTCTGATAATTGACATATTATTGATGTTTATTTGGTGATTGTGTGTTGTTTTGTGGTGTGTTAGAGCTGAATTTTCTTCGTGTGTGAGGAGGTCATATTCATGTTGATATTTTCGCCTTTTGAAATCTATTGTTTCACCGTAGTAGTTTCTATTGCAAGAGTAGCAGGGGATTTTGTATAAGCAAGGGGGGTTTTTTATTTTTGATTTTGGAGGTTTTAGGACTTTTTTGATTAGGATATTATTGGACGGTACTAGTTGTATGTGCTGAGGGATGAGGTTATTTATATTATGTGTGTTGATGTTGGGTATGGGGATGTATGTCTTTTTTGTAGTGGGTTTGGTCGGGTTTGTTTGGTAATATTTTCCTTTCGCTTTTTTGTAAGCTGTGTGAATTATGTAAGAAGGGTATTTAAGTTTTTGGAAAGTATGTTTTATGAGATTAGTTTCTTGTTTTATATAAGTCGGAGAACAGATTTTAAAGGCACGTAAATATAGGGTGGTGAGAGCAGCTATTTTTGTGTTACATGTGTGGGCGGAATACCAGTGTATGTAAGTGGGGTTGGAGGTGGGTTTTCTGTATACTGTGAATGAGGGTTTTGTGTTATGATCGGTTATTATGAGTGTGTCTAAGAAAGGTATAGTGTTATTTGTTGCTGTTTCCATAGTATATTGTATGTCTGTATGTATTGTGTTTATGAAATCTAGAATGTTTTGTGGGTTGGTTGCATTTGGTACTGCAGCGAAAATATCGTCTACATATCTGAACCAAATGCAACCAGAAAGAAGGTGGTGGGGAAGGATGTAATAGTGTTCAATGAGTTACATGTATATGTTCCATGTTCCATGTATACACACACAACTAAAAGCTTACATGACCACCATACCACAGTTTTATGGCGTCCCAAAAACACACAAACAAAACATACCTCTACGCCCCATCATTTCAAATATTAATAGCAACACATACAAACTCTCACAATGGCTATCCCAACAACTTAAACCCTTACTAGGTACTATTTCTAATACACACTTAAAAAACACAGAAGACTTCATTCACAAAATTTCATCTCTCAATACAAAAACTCACACCCTAGTAAGCTATGATGTCGTCTCTTTATTCACTTCAGTCCCGGTTTCTCACCTCCTTGAACTTTTATCTAAATATATCAGTGACAATAACATAGCTCTAGCACATCCTTTTTCGATCATAAAACAACTTATCTTACTCACACTACAACATAACTTTTTTCAATATGATCAACATTACTACAAACAAACACACGGACTGAGCATGGGATCCCCCCTCTCTCCCATGCTCAGTAACATATACATGGAACTCATTGAACACTATTACATCCTTCCCCACCACCTTCTTTCTGGTTGCATTTGGTTCAGATATGTAGACGATATTTTCGCTGCAGTACCAAATGCAACCAACCCACAAAACATTCTAGATTTCATAAACACAATACATACAGACATACAATATACTATGGAAACAGCAACAAATAACACTATACCTTTCTTAGACACACTCATAATAACCGATCATAACACAAAACCCTCATTCACAGTATACAGAAAACCCACCTCCAACCCCACTTACATACACTGGTATTCCGCCCACACATGTAACACAAAAATAGCTGCTCTCACCACCCTATATTTACGTGCCTTTAAAATCTGTTCTCCGACTTATATAAAACAAGAAACTAATCTCATAAAACATACTTTCCAAAAACTTAAATACCCTTCTTACATAATTCACACAGCTTACAAAAAAGCGAAAGGAAAATATTACCAAACAAACCCGACCAAACCCACTACAAAAAAGACATACATCCCCATACCCAACATCAACACACATAATATAAATAACCTCATCCCTCAGCACATACAACTAGTACCGTCCAATAATATCCTAATCAAAAAAGTCCTAAAACCTCCAAAATAAAAATAAAAAAAACCCTTGCTTATACAAAATCCCCTGCTACTCTTGCAATAGAAACTACTACGGTGAAACAATAGATTTCAAAAGGCGAAAATATCAACATGAATATGACCTCCTCACACACGAAGAAAATTCAGCTCTAACACACCACAAAACAACACACAATCACCAAATAAACATCAATAATATGTCAATCATCAGAAATATACATAATACAAATAAAAGAAAAATTACCGAAGCCTTCTGTATTTACAACTTCCCAAACTTTAATAGAAGCCGCCCTGGAGATTGCAGTAAAATTGATCCTATACAAAA
>JABUQX010010703.1:37500-70746 GCA_015478945.1 Trachelipus rathkii
TTTCAATTGAGTATACCTTTTATCATTTAAAGTTTAAAATAATATATGTTTAAAGGGATTTAAATAAAATGTGTAAAAAGATCCATTTTCCTGATGTCGACGTACCGTGTGTGGTTGCAGTGAGGCAAAAATGACTGGGGGCGAGTGTTTGCTGTGTGAAATCATGTTGCATGGTAACCAATCGGTACAGGAACAAGAATCGGAGTTTAAATATTAGACTATTATTGGTTAAAAGGAAAATGCCTTTATGTGTTGAATATATTTGATAAGGTGCATGGGCTGCTGAAATCTATGAACGCCCTTAGGAGGCGTGGCCCGGATTGCATTCCTCCCAGAGTTTTGAGGAACGGAGTGTGTTTCTGGGCTGGAACCAACTCTCGTTCAACTATATTCTCTATACACTCGATACTATTCACTTTTCCCTCAGTATTGGAAGGACCGATATGTCCAACCAGTTCCAAAGAAAGGTAGCGCTCTGATCCTCTAACTTATCAAACCTATAGCTCTCACTTGTATCCTAAATCTTTGAAACCCTTTTCAACTCTCATTTCTTAGATCACTTGTAATCTCATTCTCTTCTTTCCTATCACCAGGATGGCTTTCGGCGCTTGAGGTCTACTGGTAATATACTTTCCTATCTAAATGATTTATGGTTTTCAGCCCTTAGGGACTATGGGGAGACTGGGGAGACATGTGTGGTGGCGCTTGACATATCTTAGGCATATTACAGAGTGTGGTACACATCACTACTTCCCAAGGTCCCCTCCTTTGGGTTTCCTCCTCCTCCTCTTTGCTTATGTCCAGCGTTCTTTCAACTAGCTCAATATCGGCTGTTGTTGATGGGGTGACTTCTTCTTCTTCCAACCATGTTAATAATGGTGTTCCCCATGGTTCTGGTTAATCTCCTACTCTATTCCTGTTTTACATAAATGATCTCTTCAGTTGCTTATCTAACTCAATGCAGATGACTCGACCCTTCATTCTTCAACCCATTTCAAGTCTGCTCCCTCTTTTCCTTCTAGAACTGCCTCTCGTCTTAATTTCCTGATTATATTCTTGCTGAACTGAATGGAATCTCCCGTCCTATTGACAATATAAACATTCTTGGCCTTAAACAAAAAAATGTCTTCTCAGTTACTCCAATTATGCAAGAGCCTCATCCGCCAGTGTATGAAGTAAATATCTGGGAGGAGGAGAGTGCTCTGCTTTCACCCGCTTTTGGACAGGGTCGAGTCAAAGGCCAAAAGGCTTATAAACTGTTTTGTACTTTTCAATTCACTTGACCCTCTATCTTTGCAATGCAATGTAGGGAACTGACCACTCGCGTACTACCACCTTTACGACGCCCAAGTACCACAAGGGGTGCAGTGTCTACACATGAGTTTTGTGTAGACATTAACAACTCCAGGCTTGTTTGATGTGGTTTTTCCTTCTTTCCAGTCGCCTCTGTTCTGTGGAATTCTCTTCCATCTTCTGTGTTCCCTACTGAAGTTAACTGAAGTTAATTTTCCTCACTTTAAAGCTGCTTCTGTCCTCATCTGCCAAATTTGGGTTAGATGACATATTATTAAATGTTTTAACACCACCTCCTTGAATAGGGCATTGCCCATGAAATGGTGAAAACTTATTATATATATATATATATATATATATATATATAAATAAAAATATATATATATATTATAAATATAAATATATATATATTATATATATATAGTTATAACCCAGTCTTTCTCAAAGTGGGCGATATAACGCCCCCTTGTGGGCGCTGGAGGCCTAGAGGGGGGTGGTAAGGGGCCTAGAAAAAAATGGGGGCCACGGTGTTGAAGTGGTTTACAGGGGCGCGATGTGTGGTCTGATTTGTAATTTCATCTACTGTTAATATTTAAATTTCCACTGGAAATTAAAGAGCGATCTACTTACACAACATCTCGATTATTTTGTGTAATTTTAGATTCATATTGCTGCCCTGTTTTTGATTGTGATAAATTTTATTTTATATAATATATTATATATATATATTATATATATATATATATATATATATATATATATATATATATATATATATATATATATAATATATATATATATATATAATATATATATATATACTATATATATAGTATATAATATATTATTAATTAAAGTAATTTTAAGATTTTAGGTTTTAAGTTTTGGGTAAAGTAAAAAAAAAAATTGGGGGGCGCTGAAAAATAATTGATTTCAAAGTGGGTGGTAGACGAAATAGGTTTGAGAACCTCTGATATATACTGTATATATATATTGCTTGTGTGCACAAGATCCACCACAGCCCACAAAGAAGCAGCCAAGATAGGTTGGAAATCCAACTCCATGGGTGGGTCCTAGGCCCTAGCATGCTTTTAATAGATGTAAAAAAAAAAAAAAATTAAATAGAATTCTGAATGTTCAGTTCCTGGAGATAGGCAAATATTGAGCTACTATTGAAGTGCGATGATTCAAATAAAAAATGGGATAGCCTTTTAGAAGGTGTTATGGACCATAGTGTAGGAAAATAGTGACGGCAGATGGAATTTAATTGAGGATATCCAATGAAGATGTGGTGAATGGATTGCCGGGTGTAGCGATGGCAGAATTTGCATGCTGGGGGAGAATCCTGTGACATGTAATGGCTGAGTGATATTGATGTGGCCAATGCGGATGCATGTGAGGATCATCACCTGCAAGCGATTTAATTTGTCAGGGGAAGACCACTCAAAAATATCTGGCTTTATATTTCTAAGTTTCACCCCTTGCTGGTCAATCACCCAGCACTCCTGCCAGTGAAGTTGGAAGCCCTATCAGAGAGTAGGATAATAGTCAGTTGCTGGAAGGAGACCTTGTCAAATGTTATCCGAGAGATAAGAAGAAAAGCTATGGAAAGAAGTAGGTGGCCACTCTGGCCTCTTTGTCAGCAGTTTCATTGCCAGTCAAATCTAAGTGAGTTATAGTTAGGGATATTTAGGTTATTAGAGAAGGAATCCCTGCCTAGCTGTGTCTCAAACAGAAGTAAAATGTTAGGAGGAGAGGTGATGTTGAACAGATTCTAAATTAGCGCACAAACTATAGACATTAACAAAGTCAATAGAAAACCAACCTCTACACCCACCCCTCCCATGCAAACCAGCCATTCACAAACTCACACTCAAATAACAATAATAATAATTTTAAAAAAATCAAATAATTAATAAACTAGTAAAAACTTTAACCCAAGTTAAAAGGAAAAAAAAAAAAAAAAATTGTTGTAAGTAAATAAAAGTTATGAGAAAAAAATTAAAACAATCTAGTACTAAAAACTACTTAAAGAAAAAAAATTAACAGATCAATGTAACCTAATAACTGATCTATTTATTATATTTAAAATGTATAATACAATACTAAAATGCATAACACTCTCCTAAAAACTAACTACAACTAGATAAACTAAAAAGTAAAAATTAAAAATTAAAATGAAATACTCATCTTTAAAAATCAACAATATCTTCAATTATTAAAAGCTTTTTAAAATATAAATAAAACATTTGATTGTTGGGAAACGACTCTTGCATTTAAGTTGTCATTATATATATATATATATATATATATATATATATATATATATATATATATATATATATATATATATATATATATATATATATATAATATATATATATATATATATATATATATAATATTATATATATATATATATATATATATATATATATATTATATATATATACCGTATATATATATATATATATATATATATATATATATTATTTATATATATATTATATATATATTATATATAATATATATATATATATATATACTATATTATATATATACTATAATATATATATATATATATTATATATATATTACAACAAAATAGCTCAGTTTATAAGTATAATTCAAGTACTAACCATAATGTGAATTTTGCAGCCAAAGAGATAAAGGTTGAAAAATTTCACTTAGAGGTTAGAAGAGATCCAATTCGGTCAAAAATCTAGTCTTCTCAAGTTTGAAAGGAGCTGGATCAATCCAATAGATTGTTTCTATGTAAAAGGCATGTTAACATTAGCAATATCAAGGTCAACAGGTTTGTATCATACCTGATTCAAAATTCTTGAAATCTTTAGCTTTCACTTCTAATTCTTTCTGACATTTTTCCAAATCATCAAAAGAGATGTTCAACAAGAAGTAATGGAATCGATTGAATAAAAAATTCTCTATTATCAGGATATAAATAATTGTTTTCTTAAAGATTCAAATTTGCTTACCAGCAGGACATTTTTGGCTACTTTTACATGAAATATTATGTTCAAAACAAGGAAAATTAAAAATCTAAAAAAAAAAAAATTATTATAGTATATTATATATAATTCATATATATATATATATTATATATATATATATATATAATATATATATATATATATATATATATATATATATATATATATATATATATATATATATATATAATATATATTATATATATATATATATATACTATATATATATATTATAATATATATATATATATATAATAATATACTCTATGGTTATACTACGTAGCTATATATATATATATATATATATATATATATATATATAATATATAGATATACCAACTTGATGCATGGTAAACCCATTACAGGTATGGATAACATAACCAACAATAAAGTAGTAAATAGTACTGCTTGCTTAATCTGAAATGTAAGTAACCAATGCATTAAATATATATATATATATTATATATATAATATATATATATTAAATATATAATAATATATATATATATATTATATATATATAATAAATATGTTTATTATTATTTATCTGGTATAGTTTTTGATATATATAATATTATATATATATATTATATATATAATAATATATATATATATTAATATATAATATATATATATATATATATATATATTATAATATATATATATGTATTACAGGTATATATATATATATATTATATATTATTAATATATATATATATAATATTATATATATATATATATATATTATATATATATATATATATATATATATATATATATATATATATATATATATATATATATATATATATTAGCATGAATAGTGAAAATAAAATTTAATAAAAAATTATGTCCTATTTATTTTTATATCATTAAACACAAATATACTATAAGTCTAATATACCTATAAACATAATATATGTATAATTTAAATCTGACTGCATTGAATGCTCTTTCTCTTCTAACAAAGGCAAAGAATATAAAAAGCTATACATATCTTAAAAAATAAATAAAATAATGAATCAAAAAAAATATACCAAAATTAATAACCCTCCTTTTCTCTGGACTACTTATCTATTAATTAATTTACTGACCGAGGGCATAAGAAGATTCATAAACTTTTTAAAATTCAATAAAATATGCAATGTATATATAAATGTTTTGGACTACAAAATTAATTAAACTATTGATATTGTCATATAAGGTATTATGACAATATCCTTAATCAAATAGATAATAATTACTTTTATTAGAACTTTCTTAAAAATTGATCAACTTGGTTTTTATTTTTACATATACTGTATCCTGATTTTCATGAGATTCTCTTATGGCATTGTATGCTATTTCTCTTCAAACAAAGGCGAAGAATATAGTCTCAAACTGCAATCATCCTGATATAAATTATACAAATACAGGATTGGGTTTCTACTTATTACCGCAATCAAGACCATAACAAAAAATTTTAGAAAGGTATTGAGAAATTAAAATGGAATAAAAGAAAGCCATAGACTATTCTACTGATCAGTATTACATTCCCGATAGTACCCTAGAATAAGTAAAAAAAAAAATAATAAAAAATCTTTCTAATAATTGTATAATATTTAGATTATTTAGAATATAAAGTGTCATCGTAAAGAATTATTATAAATAAGTAGATAATTATATAATTAAATAATTTTATAAGGATTATTTGCATAACTACAGTTGCGCATTCTCCAATTCCCTTTAATTAAATGTTATCAAAACATATAAACATTTGAAATGCTAAAGGTCGTAAGTGACTTCTGATAAAATAAGGTTTTCAGTGACACTACCATATAGCTAATTTTTTTATCAATTTAAAGGCTATACTTTTTAGCTTTCTACCACTATTTTTTTGCCCTTAAAACAATTATAAAAAAGTAAAATAATTAAAATCATTTTTTTTACTAAATAACCTTTCATAGCATACTTTTAAACAATTATTTTGAATAAGTAACATATAAAAAGAGTAAACACTTAAAACAAAACTGGCAAATTGAAAATCTATTTGATCAATTTCCAAAATATATTTCAAATATAAGGTATTTAAAAATATTTTTCTTTTACATGATTACATCGCTCTGTAAAATTACAGAATTTTTACTTATGATCTTTTTTTTTAAGTGGCAATATTGATAACATTCTTGTAGAAATATTTAAGGTAACCTATTTTATTGACAGAAAATAATTATAAAAATATTTTTTACCTTAGTATATCTCACGATAGTTATACCATATATATATCTATAAAACTAAATAATTTCTAAACCTCTTCAAAATAGTCTCCAAAATAATTGATACACCTTTCCCACTGCTTCTCCCATTGCTCAAAACACATCCTGATCAGAATTTAGAAATACTCCTAAGTATTTTCTTTGTGATTCCATTTGAAAGTTCTTTACATTTTGATATTTTTGATCTTTAGTAAGTTTTTCAACTTGGGGAAATAAAAAAAATCACAGATTGTAAGGTTGGTGAATATGAGTTTATGTTGAATGGTTCTATTTCATTTTTACTAAAGACTCCTTCATAGATAAATGGTAAATAATCTGCTGGAGTATCGTAATGAAGTAGCAGAGGAGCTGTTCTATTCAATTTTTAATTTCAAAGCACGTCCTTTAAGAAGTAAGGCAATTATATATAAAAGTTTTCATTTAACTAGTAGTCCTCTGACATAATCTCATGTATAAATTCCGCTCAATATTAAAAAACCATATTTAACATTAATTTGATTTTACGCTCTTATACTTGGTAACTGACTCTTCAATATTTTTATTGCCATAAACGCCAACATTCCCTCGCTATTATAACCTTTGATAGGAAGTTTGAATTTTCATTTTATAAGTTCTTCCTGAAGATTGCTTACAAAATAAGTAATGGCGGTGTTTCTTTCTGTTTTTGGTCAAGAAACCTTTGGCAGCATGCTTTACTAAAAATGCATCTCAATTGCAAATTCATCTCTTTCTAATATCGGTGCAAGACCATGAATATTCCAATAATTCTACAATATCCCGAATTGATATATCGCTATCTTGCTCTATGACTTACGAACTTTTTCAATTTTTTCATTGGTTCTACTAGTTAAAGGTCGCCCTGATCTATCTAAATCCTCAACAGACATTCGACCATTTTTAAATCGTGAATACCAATCATAGGCACGACTTCGAACACATGGGAATCATCACCGAATTCTGCTTTCAACAATTTGTGGGCTTCAGAAGCAGATCTACCAAGTTGAAAGTAATGTTTTAAACAGAGTCTCTGTTCCTTACAACTTTGCATGCTAATATATATAATAATACTTCGTCGATATTGGGAAATAACAGCAATTTTCAACCTCTTCCTTTTATAAAATTTTGAATAGTGTAACAAAAATTGGTCACATTAATTTTGGTCCACTTCAACCTCGCGATTTTTAAATTTGAACCTTAATTTTGAATTTGAAGTAGGGAGCCGAAAGAGTATCGATATATATTTATATATAAATAAATCAATATTTTTCGATAGTATTGAAAAATATTGATGATATTTTTTTCCTCAGTATCGAGTCCTCGATAATTGTTATTAATGTTTATTGTTTAAATTTTCAGCAGTTTTTTTTTTTTTTTTTCTCTAGCATCCTCACAATACTTAAACAAAGTGTGTGTATTTTTCATGTGTGAGCCTTAGCACTTAAGCGTAAATATGGGATGAATGATGCGGCCTTTTTCTTTATGATTTTAATATAAATATAATTAAACCATAATATAAATATAATTAAAATTATAATACTTCAATCCAATGTTATAATTTACGGGCCATCTTGTGATCTTGTGTGTATATTTTCACTTAACTTTCGCGGGAAAATTTCCCCCAAAAAAGTAAAGCAAATATAATATGACATTGTTCGAACATATAACAAAAGTTTATTTTTATAATCACAAATACTTTTAGTATTTTCTCTTGGTACTAAATTTTGAAGTAAAATGCCTTTTTTTATGCTGTTTTGCTTTTTGCCAGTTTTTGGCGGGGAAATTTTCCCACGAAGGGCACAGCACACACACACACACACACACACACACACACACACACACACACACACACAATAACACACACACACACACACACACACACAGATGGTTCGAAAATTATAACATGGTATTAAAGTAATATAATTCTAATTATATTTATACTATGATCGAGGTTACAGACTAGAGCAGTGGTTCTCAACCTGGGTTTGATCGAACCACAGGGGTTCGGTGAGTCAGTCTCAGGGGTTCGCCAGAGGGCACGTGTATGTTGAAGACATAAAATAGAATAGCACTGGCAAATGGCAATACAAAAGCGTCAGAGCTCTGCAGCTTAATTACGCACACAAACATTATATATAAACTCGTCTTGGAAAGGAAACAGCAAAAGACACATTGAAGGTAAGTAAATATTCATTGAATTCATTGTGCACAACTGATGCATGGTTCATTATATATATATATATTATATATAATTAATATATAAATATATATATATATATATATATATATATATATATATATATATATATATATATATAGTAATATATATATATATATATATATATATATATATATTTAATTTGAAAAAATCATATTTTATTTTACCAATTACGAAGGGTTCGGTGAATGCACTTGTGAAACTTGCAGGGTTCGGGACCTTCAAAAAGGTTGAGAACCACTGGATTAGAGACAGATCAATTTATGAAATATTGGTTGGCTGGGCATGAGACATATTAATTAAATATTTTGTAACAGTGTTATATATTTTTATATTTTTTTTTCTGATGTAGTCTCTTTATATTTAATCTTTCGTGCCCGCTAGCCAATATTTTTGCCCAATCACATGTTAACTTTCAGACTCCAATTTCTGTTGTTTAGTTTTAGTTGACTTTTGAAGAGGACACAAGTTACTGTCGAAACGCTACGTCTTGGTCCCCCTCCCCCTTTTTAATATTCTCACTCACGATCAGTGCGTAACTAAGAGTCATAGGGCCCCCCCGCCAAAGTGGAAATGGGGCGCCCCTTGGACATATATAATATATATATATATATATATATATATATATATATATATATTAAAATATATATAAAATTTTAATAAATAAAAAAGCTTATATAATATATATATATATATTATATATATATATATATATTATATATATATTATATATATATATATATGGCTTATAATGCTATATTTATCAGATTAGTACTCTTTTTTATATTGGAGAAATTAGATATTTGCAATAAAAAAGTAATGACATTTTTGGAAAGAGTATGTAAAAATGAGTATAAATGTTCTTTAAAAGGGAAAAAAACATGTATTACAGACTTTTCACTTTTTTGTACAAAAATTTAATCAAATTCTCAAAAACATCTTTTTACATTCTGCTTCCAAATATATTATTACTATGCGCCGCCCTCAATATCTCCGACCCCCTCCCCTCCCTCCAAAAAATAAGTATCAATCTATATTACATTGATATATATATATATATATAATATATATATATAATTTAAATATATAATAATATATATATATTATATATATATAGTATATATATATATATATTATATATATATATATATATATATATATTAATATATACAAGAAATTATAGAAATAAGAATGTTAACTTATTACCAAATTCGTGGAAATATCTTGTTTTGAGCTTGTCAAAATATTGAAAGGAATTGAATGCTTTATTAGTTTTACCAAAACGTTTTTGGTTCATTGCATAAATGAATTTATTAACCACTTTCTTTTCAGATTCAGAGTAACGCGACATGTTTCATTTTCAATGCTTAATAAAGCCATTGCACTTAGCCTTGTTTGGTGTCGTTTGTTCCTTGAAATTTTTTTTTATTAACTTGAGCTTTGAAAACGACCTTTCAGCTTTTGCAGATGTTACTGGTAACGTCAAAATACAACTGAAGTGCTGTACACAAGTCGGTAAGCCTACTTGCTAAGGGGCCGTTTTACTACGAATAAAAATTTGCTAAATCTTTATATAGTTACCATTATTTTTCATTTTCACTTCTGTAGTCATTAATGCTTTGAAAGTGATTAATTGTTCATAAACCGAAAGATAAATCTAAATCGTATTTTTCTACCAGTTTTGTAGCCTTTTATTGCTACTTTTCATTTCGTAGCTCTGCTATTACTGCAGGAGCAAGAAATGAAAATAACTCATTAACATTTTTCATGCTAATGAAACGAGTAGTTATCTGTTCATTTCAAGAGATTTATTGAAAACCCTTATTCTACAGGCTTTCAATGGGTCATCAAAAAACTTTTTATCTGCATTTGACGTCAGGAAGTAATTTTTTGCTTCAATGTTCCAATGATGTGCTAACTTCGTAGTTTCTCTCACTACATTTCAAATTTGTGTCTTAGTCTTCCACATAGTTGGTTTTGCTTGCGCATAGGTTAAGTTGGGCTTTCCATGAGATCTGTAATTGGGATTTTTGCAATTTTTTGAGACAACATTGATGCTTTCCAATACTTTACTTTGAAACACAAGACAGAGAATAAACTCAAAATTTTCTAACTGCTTCCTGAGACCAAGGGCTTCGTTTCTTTCACTTGACTTCTTACTCATAAATATCACTTGAGATAAGAACTGCGAAATACTTTTGAAATTGTTTTTTATTGCTAGTAAGGATCATACTTGGATGACCACCTAGTTTGGACACAATTTTTAAGTGTTTTTGTGATGCATTCGTTTATTTGTTGACAGCTGTTAATTCCCTTGCCAGCCAAAAAACCCTTGGTTTGTTACTAAGGAAAAACCTGGGAAAAAAAAATACACAAATATACTTTTTTCCAGTTTGTCATAAATTTTTTGAAGAGCCCTATTATCTCTTTACAGAATCATTAAGAATTAAATTTAAATTATGAGCTGCACAATGAATGTATTCTACATTTGGAGCAATTTTCTATATATGAGCCTGAAGTCCTGAATATTTCCCTCGCATATTTGCTCCTCCATCATAGCCTTGACCTCTGCATTTTTCTAATTTAATGTTTTTGTTATCTAATACCTTAATTATTTGTTTTTTCAAAGTTTTCGGCAATGTTCTCTGTTATGTTATAAAAACCCACAAATTTTTCTTCAGGGGAGGTGCAACTATTTCTTAAGGGCACGCCCCAATTTTCACCCCCTAAAAATGGACATAAAATTCGGAATTTTCAGTCGATTTTGACCCTATAAAAATCAAGCTGTAGCTTTTTTTTGCCCTCTAAAACGTTGTTTACAGGTGTTTTCATGTGACTGTAGTCATTCTTTCAAAATTTTCAATTTTTCAAAACCCATGTTTTTAACATTTTTCGTATCAACTTCCAGAATTTATTTTTCGAAATGACTTCAAACTTGAAATATGCATAGATAAGTCCATTACCTACAATAGCCAAAGAGGATTTTTCGATTTTTTGAGTTTTGTGCTCAGCGTTGTCCAATTTCCAAACCCACTTTTTTTTGATTTTTAAATGAAAAATTGCGATAATTTTTTTCCTGTTCGGGCGAAGTAGATGAAATTTTCAGGGCATATGTAGTCGGGGAAGAGGTACATTTTTTACTTAGATAATTTCTTTGTATATGCAATAGTTTTGGATTTGTTCTTGGAACAAATTTTCAAAAAAAATGTTTTTTGAAATTTTTTAAAAACTTTTCTTTTGAGTATACAAAAAAATTATCTAATTAAAAAAGATGCATCTCGCCCGACTATACAAGCCCTGAAAATTTGATGTTGATCGGATGAGTAGAAAAATATATAAATTTTTCACTTTTCCAAAAATTCAAATGTTTGAGAAAGTGAAATATTGGGATATTTTTTTTATACTTGTCCGATCAACATCAAATTTTCAGGGCTTGTATAGTCGGGCGAGATGCATCATTTTTACATTTTTTTTATATATATATATATATATATATATATATATATATATATATATATAATATATATATATATATATATATATATATATATATATATATATATATCCGATTCTATTATTAAATATTTACAAAGATTTTATATATATATATATAATATATATATTATATATATATATATATAATGGTATATATATGTTGTGTAAATTATGTTTTTTAATTTTGCATTCTTTATTTTCATTGTTTGCCTTCGCTTATGGGCCCTTTACCTGCGTGGGCCCCCCCGCACCGCGGGGTCTGCTGGGGCCGTTAGTTACGCCCTGCTCACAGATTAAAGTGTTAATTGATTTTTTTTCCTTGTTACCCTCTCCTTTGTGCTATGTGTTTTTTTTTCTTGCTTTATATATATATAATATAAATATATATATATAGTATATATATATATATATATATATATATAATATATATATATATATATATATAATATATATATATATATATAATATATATATATATATAATATATATAATATATATATATATATATATATATATATATATAAATGAACGATCTTTTTTAAATCCGATATGTCGATATTTTTTAACCGATAGCATAGAGGGCAGTTTGATATTTTTAAAAATATCGATTATCGATATATCATTATTTTTGTATCGGCATCCCTAATTTGAAGTCCATATAGCATAATGGACAGCTTACCAAGCGTTTCTTAACTATCCGCTAATGGTTTTCTAAGGCCATTAAAAGTTGAAAGGGATTTTAATGCCTAATTAGCTTTTCCCATATTATTATTATCATCATCATCTTTATTTATTATTATTATTATTATTATTATTATTATTATTATTATTATTATTATTATTATTATTATTATTATTATTATTATTATTATTATTATTATTATTATTATTATTATTATTATTATTATTATTATTATTATTATTATTATTATTATTATTATTATTATTATTATTATAAATCGAGTAAATTTTAATTTTTCTCAACTCAAAAAAATATTATTTAATTTTTGCTACTTGTATTTTTATCTATATTCAGTTTTCAAACATTACCAAACTTCTTTTTTAGTAAATGTAAAATGTGGCTAAAGGTACTTCCTTAGTCTCGAGCATTGTGTGTCGTTATTTAAGAAAATGTGGAAAAGAAATTTTAGCTTTTTAAGATACCCGTCATTTTTCTTAAGAAACAATGAATTATTGGGTTAGAAATAGAGAATTAAAGCAGTAGATAATGATAAAAGTATTTCTAAACAGAGAAACAGAGAGGGAATTTGAAATTTATGGAAAATAAAGATATAAAAAGACATAGTTTATTCTATCTGAGTTATACTTATATCTTTTAGCGCTTTGCTTTTGTAAAGTATAATGCGGAAGTCAAAACAATAGTGCCAAAGTTATAGATTCTGTTGTGACTTTTCCATATTTATAACTGACTAAGCAATTATATATCCTCGTTATTACCGTTAACGGATGTTATTTATAAATTTAAATCTAACAAAACATTTTAGAGGTATTTCTTTTATCATCTAGAATTCAGCGTTTCCCAACCTGGAGTACGCGTACCCCTGGTGGTACTCCTCAGATCGGTTGGGGGTACGTGAAAATAATATTTGTAATGACGGAAAGCACTAACTGAAAATATTAAAAGCAACATTTGAAGACTTTGTATATCAAGATGAATAATTATTATAAACTTTCATCATACAGTAAGATAATGTGGTTTCAAATTATTTTAATGCTGTTAGCAAACCTAATGTACAATATCTAAATTTAAACCGATCTCATTCTAACCTCCACAAGCGAGATCCATTTTGTGGCAAAGATGCTGCCTTAGAATATTTTAAAGAGGGGCCATTCCAACCTTCCCTGGCACAATTCCCAGAGACCAAAGGAAGAAGATTTAGAAGTGTATGGTATTCACAATTTAAGTGGCTTGAATATAGTGTCTCTGGTGACAAAACCTTTTGTTTTACATGTCGATTATTTGGTAGTCTTGTTGGTTATGAATTAACATTTATTACTGACAGGTTTAAGAACTGGAAAAAAAGTAACACAGCGTTTTCAAGAACACGAACGTACTTCTTCTAAATCTGAGCGCTTGCACACGCTTGCGAAGAAAGTTTTAAGCGGTCTAAAGATATCCGTATCAGAGAAGATTTGCACTCCAATTCATAGAGGAACATAAGTTAAAATAAAACCTCGCGAGTACCTTAAAATTCTGTTGATAAACATTACTCTTTTCTGCAAGATCAAGGCTTAAGCATTCATAGAGGCTATAGGGACTGAAGAATCCTCAAATAACCGGGGTAACTATATACAGTTGCTGAAATTGCAATCATCAAATAATTTGCTTTTAAAGATGTTTTTAGAGCGAAAAAGTACTTTTAATTATGATCATCACGATGTACAAAACGAGAATGCCTGGACTAATTTACAGTTGAATAAAAACCACCATAATGAAAGTGTCCAAGAAAAGCATAGTACACTCTGTACCATCCGTGGATGAAATTCCAGATGTGACAAATCATGAACAATTGGCTATCTTGAAAAATCATCTAAAGGAACGTTCTAAAATCGAAGAAAGATTTCCTGGTTTTTATAAGACAGACCTTACAGATGGAGAATCATTGTATCGCCTACTCCCGTCTGTGCTGAATGAAGTAGGTTTAGAGACCTCTAATATAGTACCAATGCTATGACAGAGCCGATAATAAAAGTCATAGTATATATATATATATTATATATAAATATAATTTATAATATTATTATAAATATAGTACATTTTAATGATATATATTTATTATACTATATATATATATTATAGATACTATATATATCTTTATATATTATATATAAAAGGCGTAATGCAGCAAGATTAAAACGAAAATACCCAATGCAATGATGTGCATCTGTTGTACATGCATCTTAAATCTGCTGTGTGGTTTTTCGAACGTATTTTTCCATATCACAATTATTATCTATTTATTATTGAAATCATTTACAAGATAAAGGAAAGAATTAAATAACAGAATCTAACGGACCATACTTTTCTCTCTCAAGGGCTGATTGACCACTGATTTGCCAATCGACTATGAAAATCTCGAGCTGCTTCAATTTCAGCATCTGCTAAGAAATATAACTACAAACTCTGAAAGATATGTTGAGCGAATGAGCCAAGGGTTGGTAGTGAAGCTCATGGTTTTGATCTTGGTGTGTAAAAAAAACTGGAATTTTCTTTGGCTGAATATGATGAAACAAGTATTTGAAAGGACACAAACATTCTTTCAAGAAGGTTCCAATCCGATATCTTTTTTCAATTCCCGCCAAGCCTCCACCAGCCGAATTGAAACAGCTATTGCAGATTTTCGTAATGAAAATAAATTTGACTTTCGACCTTGGTCTAGCGAAGATATTTTGTTGCAACAGAATTTGAAGTGATCAGTTCACTTCCAACGCAACGTCGCAAAGTGTCCGCAAAAAAATTGCGCGGTGAGATGTTCATCCAAGCTGTTTCTTCTTCACCGTCGAGTGACTGTCGCTAAAAACAACATACTATCCTATTGGTCTTGTCATAGAAATGGTGGAAACATAAAGTGCGCTTCGACAAAAATCAATTTGACATCTCGCTATGCCACATGGAACTGCAATAACTGCAAACATGTAAAACGGACATTACACCTAACAAAGAGTTTCAAAGAACTTCAAACTTGTTTCTGTTTAGGGAAGCATATGAGACTTTGAAATTGTGAACAGCTTATCTCGCAGAAAATTTATATAAAGTTTCTAGGAAGAGAAAATATTTAACCCTGCATCGCCCATAAAACTTTCCAGATGGCGCTGGAGTTTAAAGCCGAACATGTCACCTAATCAAGCTTGTAACAACTCTTAGGGATAAAAGGTTCGAAGATGAACCATTTCAGGGTTCCCAGCATCGTTGTCCCGTATTATATAGTAACCTGTTGGGGTATCATGTAGCAACCCTATGAAAGGGGTATGTCAGTCCCATAATAAGAACCTGTGCTAAAATGGTTTCAGCGGTCTTGGAGTACCTTAAGGTCAAAACAGAACCCAAAAAGGTTGAGATATGACCCATTTAGGGTTCCCGTCCACTTGTCCCGTATTTAGACAAACACCTTTTGGATATTATCTTAGAACCGCTTTTGGGTATATTCAGACCCTTCTCACGGTTCCATAGAAAGAAACCCGAGTGTAACGAGTGTATTGGAAACCTTTTAGGTTCCAAAAACTAAACTCATATCTTAAAACTTTTTCGGGTTTCCGAAGAATACCTATATAGGCCGGTTCAGCGATGGACCCCTTAAACGGTCTTTCGGTCACTAATATTTCGAACCTTGTAGCGGATTTCATTAACCTTTATTGCAGGTTCAAATCGTACCAGTCACTCAAGCGTTCCTCGAAGAAAACTTTTAAGAGTTTCCATATATTCTTCATTAATGTAATCGACATTATTATATATATATATAATATATATAATATATTATATATTACTATATATATATTATAAAGTATATATATATATAATAATATATATATATACGTAATTATATATATATACTATCTATATATAACATATATATATAAATTATAGTATACTAATATATATACGTATATACTGATATTAAAAGATCATCAAAACTAATTTTTATAGAAAGATATGAAGAAATAAATTAAAGAAGCGAAACAAAGATTAGTTAATATTATGTTGCTATAATAGCAATGAATTAATCAAGAACCAAAAAAACTCATATATATATCATATTTGCAATATATATATATTATATATTATATTATATATATATACTATATATATATATATAAACTATTATACTATATATATATATTTATTATATATATCATATTATATATAATTGGGCATTAAAACATAAGGCATTTATGAAGATCTTTTTGAAATAAGTAAATACCTTATAGATAAAGTAGGCAGTACCAAACACACATATTGAAATTATAAGTAAGGTAGCAATTATAAAATATACGAAATAAAATATAAATATTAAAAACTAGTCTGTTTGTGTGTGTGAATTGTATTAATATACCAATTAATTAATTTAATAAAATATTATTTATTTGCTATGAATTCAATGGGAAGTACAATACAAAACATCAACATAAATAGTATAGTTTTGGTAAATATGCCACCTAACACTCACCACCATCCACAAACCCACCCCCACCACCCACCACCACACACTACCTCACCCACCCTACAATACACATAATCCACCACACCCACCCACACACACAACCTCACCACCCACACGCAATCACCACTCAAACACCAACCCCCCACCTACACCCCTACCCTCACACCACCATAAACCCCCCCCTCCAACCACCCCACAATCCCCACCCCACCACCAACCCACAACCCCCAACCCACACACTCACAATCACACCCACAATCACCCCACCCATACACCCACACCTACCAACACCACACAACCACCACCACACACCCATCACCCCAAAACCCACACAACCACCCCCAACAAACCAACCCACACCTACACACACACACAACTAACACCCCAACCTTAACTAAAACACCAAAAACAAATAATCAAATCACATCCTCAAACCCACTGCTGACATAACCACCCCGGATCAAAACATATAATATATATATATATATATATAAATATATTTGCATTAAACAAAAGAATTTTAATTATAATAATATATGAAATAAGTAAATACCTTATTAGACAACAAAGTAGGAGTACCAGTCTTTAAATATACTTACAAAAAAAGAGCAGAACTTCAGCTAACACCAATTTAAAATATAATATAACTAAATAAAATATTAAAAACTCCATTCTTTTGTGTGTGAAGTGTCGTTAATTTGAATTTTCCGGTCTTAACTAAATGTGTTATACCCGATTTTAAAAAATTTGCATAGCTTTAGCTGTCCTCATCGATTTGTATACAATCAAGAACTGGCATACCGAAAGGGCCCAGTAAGCCCGCCATCAAGGCATCCATACTACGCATGCAATGACGCCTCTTGTGCCATCTATTCCTTAACGTCGTCAACGCCAAATAATGAATGTTTTTTGAAGTCAGTGTGTTTTTCGTTTCATCAGTAAAACACAATACACGGATAAGGAATAGTTGTTCCTATATGTATAATAAATAAAACGTTTCATTAGTAGAGAGCCAAAAGAACACATCTATACACTACACACACACACACATATATAATATATATAAATATTAAATATAAGTATAATTAGTATATATATTATATACTATATAGTATATATATAGTATATATAATATATTAATATATAATATATATATATATATATATATAATTATAGGTATATATATTATATATATCAATCTTCCTTTTTTTTCCCAAGCCTGGGGTAACGTGTGCGTTGACTGCATCGGAAAGACTAGTAGAGAGAAACATGAGATCAAGTCGACCCAATAAAAATGTCCCAGCCTTCCGCACCTCTATAGCTTTTGAGTGAGAACCTCGGCTCAGCCATAACAGATCCTACCTTAGAGCTTCAAGCGGAACCGCGAACGTGGCCCTCACTATGCGCACTACGTCAAGGTAGGGTCATCTCCTGCGCCAAGGTGGGACCAACAACAGAACCCCCGCTACAAAAACCTCGCCACATTCACTTCGCTATCTAATGCACCTTTATTCTCTGCCTCTGCTCAAACTCAACATTTCTCTCCTTCAGCACATTCGTCATTCTTACTGACTCAAACCACTTTCTTCAGTCTCCCAAGCCGGGTCCCGACGTTCCCAAACCACACTCCACCACCTAATCATCGCCGCTTAAACCAACCTGGCTGTCATTCCATGCCTTTCCACATTACCAAGACCATCTCAACGCTACTTTCTTATTTTCTCATTTCACCCCCTTTCTTCACACCACATACTCCCTAATACGTTCAACTCCATCTTCTTTTAATTTCCTCATTCCTTTTCACACCACAACCTAACACGACCCACTAAGATGTCTATCTGATAACACATTGAAAGCTATATTATACTATATAGTATATATATTACTATATATTTTATATATATATATAATACTATATATATATAATATATATAGTAGTATTATATATATATGATTATAATCTATAATATATATAATCATATATAATAGATAATATAATATATATATAGTATAAATATACTATAATAATATAGTGTTATTGAGTGTCTACAAAAGTAATACACAAAATGCATATAACCTCATTCCATATTTTAATCTATTGTTCACTGTTATTTTGCTATATTTTTCTGAATTTTTACGACGATTAGAATACAGAATAAAAATGAGTACTTTCATATCGTTTAATTTGTTTATGGAAAAAATTAAGCTTAATTACAAGTAAAGAGACAGCAAAATAATCATTCATTAATTCGAAAAAGAAAATCCTGATTTTCTTTAATAGTCGGCAATGCTAAAAGTGCAGCATTTTCTTTGTGTACTTGCAAAATAAACCATATATTTATACTACTATTATTATATATATATATATACTATATATAGTATTATATATAATAGTTACTATACAGTATTAGTATTAATACTATAATATACTATATATACTTAATATATAAATAAAATATATATATATAACTACTACGATATTATATATAAACCACATATAACACGATGCTATGCCGATTTTCAAGAGAACACTTCAAATCGTGCATAACATTGCGTAAGCTAATGAGTAAAGATCGTGAAGTGCATGTGTTTTGGTTGATGGTGTAAAACAGGTTTTCAGGGGAATGAATTTTGCATAGTTGAGTAACCTATAGCGATAGTGAGAAAAGTTGACAAGTGATAATCAGGCGCGTGTAAAATAGATTATTTGTGAAAAATATCAAGATAGAGAATTAGATTGATCAATATGGAATTGTGTGCCAAAAGTGATTGTTCGAAGGTCATACGTACCCAGAAGATGAAGGATTGTTGTACATACAGTGATGTGTTTAAGGTATATACCGAAAGGATTGAGAATGGACTACAATATCAGGGTAGGAATAGGAGGAACTTGAAGGCAACATCAAAGGAATCAATTTATGACTATCTGTAGGGAAGATAAATGCTTGTGGCATTTTGTACGACAAAGGTGAGTCGATATGAAACAAAGGAACTGTATTGGGTGAAAACAAGGTACATAGAATGGTAAGAGATGTGGTCCATTTCATATATTTTTTACGATGAAGAAGACTGAGTGAGAAACTGAAGATGACCTTCTATTTGGAATTTTCATGGATTGCACTGTCTGTATTAAGATTATAACGTGTTTGGTGTAAACTTGATGATGCGATTGAAAATAGTATTATGGATAAGATACGGCGCTTGAAAAATTAATAGCGATTTAAGACAGAAATTTGCTTGTCTCATGAATATCAATAATTTCGCATATGACTTGGGAAATAATTAATGGTAAGGAAGTAGCAGGGAAGGCTTTAGAATGATAAAAGTTGAAAGAGAGTAGTGACGTTTTCTCTGACTTTATAGAATACATATATATGCATAATTTTGATAAGTAAAATTTAATAAGATGAAGGGTTATTGGTGGTGGGTGAGGAGAGTCCCGCGGTGATAAAATTATTAAATGAATGCAGGAACAAGTGTTCGATTTCCACCCCATACTTAGGCTATGTTTTGGATAAAAGATAGACTGGAATGAGTGAATATTAAGATGGTTTGGTTAATTGAAAGAATGAATGCATTTCGGTTGCTAAGCGAAATTTATAGAGGCTTAAGTGTATGGAAAATACGAGTCACCGTATTGGAGAGACTCTAAGGAAAAGTGGTTGATCGACGTGAAAAGAAGTGTATGTTAGAAAAACAATGTAAACCCGGTGCCTAATAGAGTTGAATTGGCGGAGTATGTTTGTGGGTCTATCTCAGGGAACTAACTCTACACCTTGACGAGATACAACAGTGAATGTCCGTCGTGAAGTACTATATGAGTTTTTGTTTTGTGTAAGGACGGGCCTTATATTAAGGGTATTGAGTGGAGAACTTAGAAAGGTGTGGGGGTCACTTCCCCTTAGCATTTACGTCAATCTTATGTCACGTTTAACTATTCGTTATTTCGTGTTCAAGTCTAATGCTCACTCATGTATGGTCCCCTACCTCCTACTGGGCTGTATTAGAATAAGGAAAGTAGTAGAGGTAGTAATAATAAAACAACAACACAACAACAATAATATAAAATAATCATAATAATCATATAATAATAAGAAATAATAAATAAATAATGATGAATGATGAGATTATAATTGATGATAATGATGATGGAAGAGGATATAAGTAATAATAATAATAAAAATAACTTATAATAATAAATGTATGCTTGTGAAAAATATTACTATATCGTATATGTTTCTCATTCAAAATGGAAAAAGTAAAGCAAGACTAGTACGAATGTGCACCAACATTCACTATCTTGTAAACTACCCGAAATCTGGTTGAGCCATGTCCGTTCATAGAGTCGCTCTAAATTCTTTACTGCAAATTGTTCCGGTATAATATCGCAGCTCACATTCCTTTATTAGATATCCAGTTTTGCTAGAGTCTTTTATGAATAGGTATGATAGTACTATTGGTAATAGTTCACTTATTATAATTAAGGAATAAAGGGAATCGTAGGAAACTATAGGTGAATTAGTTTATTGTAGTCGTTTCAGAAGATATATGCTGGTATTTTGATAGAAGAGTGCGTCGATTGGATTGGAAGGAACTTAATTGGTGAAGGACAAAGCTCTTTTAGAAGTGGTAGAGATGGTGTGGATGATTACGTTGAAGCCAATGAGTGAGAATATGAGAGAAAAGAAATGTAGCTGGGTTTTATAGCTTCTACAACAGCGTAGACAAAATGACATGGGACATAGATTTCCTTATAATTAGAATTAATGATATATGGATGTCAATTAGTTAACAAGTTAGTCTATGTAATAATGTGAAGCATCTTTCAGAAAAAATGGAGTAGGTAGATGGTTTAAGATTAATAGTGGTAAAGGACAGGGATGTTGTTATCTCTCCATGCTACTTTGATTATATTATCGGATGGGCGGTTGGGGTCATGATAAAATTAATGATGGAGAGGTGGTAGAATGATAGAGAATGGTGGAGGGTACTTTGCTTTTTTATGCTGATGATTTTGATATTGTGATGAATTTGAACTAAGTATTGAAGAAGATTGGTAGAGGTGTTTGCAGGATGAATAAAAGTGTTTGAAAGTAAAATGTGCGATAATGTAAGAATACAGGTGTGAATTTCATGATAGCCGATACATCCATTGTCCTCTAGCCTCGAATGCCAGCGAAACAATTACGATCGAACCATGTGGTTAATGAGGAGAGAAAGATTTTGTCAAAAGAATGAACCTGCTCTATCCCATCGTAACGATTACGATACAGCTCCCCCCTTGACGGTAAGAGTAGCCGAAGCGTTCACAGAAAAAAAGCAGGTTCATTCCCAATTTATGTTACGCCGTAGACGCAACGCAAATCCCCCAACGGCCCGATCAACTAGTTGCCAGAAGAACGCACAGGGACAGGATGAGCTGTTTTGGAGAGAAAGTACTTAAGATTTAAGAAGATTACTAAGGTTGTGGTCAGTTTACAATAGGAGCGAAAGGTGGGTGTATTCTATATGAGAGCAAGGCTATGGTGAAACACTAGGTCAAGTGTGTTCAAGAATTGGTTGGGATTACGATCCTGCAAATGTGTGTTGGTTTCTTCCATTAGTTTTTCCATATCGTCTGAGTAATGCCTAATATTCGGCTCCTCCCCACTCCTTAAATCAGTAAATGGAGAAGGACCGCCTAAAACATTCAGTTGTTTGTGTACATTGTAATTCCGCTAATAATAGATAGACCTCAGTAATTTGGATGAGAAATATAACAGTCTCGGTGAAGAGTAGTAAAGAGATTCGAATAAGTCGTGAAATCCTGTTCTAACTTAGTGAGAACTACAGTGAACGCAGAAAGCACAAATGTGTTAGTAGACAGGAAGTTTTAAGCCCAGAAGGAACATCGAAATTTCAGGAGATCGAGATTCAACCAACGTGTTGCCAGGAGTGTTGATGTTTACATGGCACATACTCCACCCTTTAGCGAATTAATGAAATAAGTTTATAGTTGTGAAACATTAATCCAGTCGTTGAGATATATATTAGTTACTCGATATATATATAGATATTATACTATATATTATATATATATTATTATATATATTATATATATATATATATAATCTATACTATATATAATATTATAATATATATATATATAGATAGTATATAGTATATCTAATATATTAATATCATATATATTATTATAATATATATATTATATATTGCAATTTATAATTTCACCATCAATAAGCGCCACATGTGCGCACAATACAATCTAATTAAAGAACATAAACGATGAACTTACTATATCCAGTTTGCTAAGTCTTTTAGGATAGGGTAAGGTAGTAAACACTCGCTTCAGGACTTCTCTGTATTTGGTCAGCATCAGGATACCTGAAAGGAAAACTTTTTAAATCAAATTAACTCAAAAAGCCGAATTGTTTGTAAAGGATAAAGGGAGGTTCAACGACTTAAAAGCATAAAAAAATATGCATAACCAACTAATTATATTCATTTTGCTAGCGTGGCTCAACACTAGAACGTCTGGTGGACGCATGGAAGGGCCTGGGTTAGAATCCTCGCTCGGATCCTAGGTGAGGTGTGAATAACCTACAGAAGTTCCCCTCCTGGAATAAGGTTGGGCTATGCCCGTGAGTGTGAACTTTTAATATTATATATACTTTTTATAATAGATATAATAGTTATATATTTTTTTAATATATATATTAGTAAATATTCTACTATATATATATTATAATATATAATAGGTTAGTTATACTACTATATATATATAATATATATATATAGTATATAACGGTATATATATCATATATATATAAATATATATATTATTATATAACTATATATATATATATACATATATACGTATATATAATAGTATTATATTAAAGTGTTTAAACAGTATTATATTGCAATACTATATTATATTAATATTTAAAAAAAAAGGGCACTGATAATATATTGAATGTAGCTCATACCTACAAATGAATGTTGGAAAAACATCCAAAGTAGAGGATTTGGCAGGCTGGTGTACAAAGGTGTTTAACGATAAACTGTGATAAAAGAGAATGTGGTGACTGGGTTCCAGTATGGAGTCCGTGGTGTAAAATCATGCTAGATAGTATGTAAATAATTATCATGTTATTAACTAGTATATAAGTTAGATAAAAAGGGAACGGATGAGACAAAGGTGCAGGTAAAAGTGGGTGGTGGCAAATTAAATTTTGTGAATGCCAAAGTGACTAATTTCAAGTGCATTATGGTTTGTCCGATATATATTTGTGATCGGTGTGCAATGTCTGGGTTTTCGATAAACTATGCGAAAGGAATGAAGGTAGAGGAATCTAGAATTGGCTTTCCTCCTCGATAGATAATTCTTAAGGTGTCGCTTGGAGGAGGAGTTGAGGTGACTATGGTGTTGAAGGGCGTGAATGGGAGAATAAAATCGAGGTACAGTTAAACATGGTTTATCAATGTTGAATAAGATATGCAAAGTTGGGTTTGTTATGCTGATGTCATTAAGGGGTGCAGTCTTGAGCGTCTGGTTGAAGACGTACGAGAAAAAATTGAGAGTGCCAGGAGATGTGTCTGTCTGAAAGGAATTGAATTAGATTCAAAGCTACGAAGAACTGGCGCTCTAGTATAGAGTGAAGTGGCGGGCTTCGTGAGGTGGGTTGATCGTTGTGGGCAATGGCTCAGAGGATACCCCTTGAACAGCTGACGATAAATCCCAACATTGAGAATTCCGTGCGTACCAGCGTGAAAGTCAGAGTTGTATCAAAGTTCGCACTTAAGGTATTGGAAACTAAAAAAGAAATAATGGAATGGAAGCAAACATTTCCTTTTGTCGAACGATTGTCATACTCTTATCCCCTTAGCTACTCTTTTGTTTGATGCTTTTTACGCACCCTACCACCAGTCTTGGGCAAAGCTTAGGCGTAATAAGGAATATATATATACTATTACTAAATATATATATAACTATATATATAGTAAAATTATCATTTATATTATATCATATATATATTATATATATATATATATATATTATATATATATATATATATATATTAATATATATAATACTTAAATTTAAGACAAAAGATTCTACCATGGTGCAAGCGTGTTGGTCATCCCTACAACACAAACTGCGAAATAAATACAGCCACTTCAAATTGTATTGAGCGTTTTTGCACATAAGATCAATTGGTCCTCTGATTCGCAGGCACTTGAATGGCTGGCGGAAAATGATCCGGGCAGCTTATAGGGATGTTCCATTATCCTACAATCTGGTATTGCAGATGGTGGCTCTTGAATAACTTCAAAACATTCAGATAAATCATCAGCAACGTTTGACACTATGTCTTACTGATAAGCCTAAAAAATATGAATTACTATTAATGTTCTTTTAAACTATTGTCATTAGGAATCAGGGATAAGTGGGAAAATTCTAATGAGGATTAACTTTTTAAATACTTTTGATACGCATACCATGTCAATTTTGTATATTGAAAATTGAAAGGAAAGTTCATTCACGTTACAGGACTAAAAATTCAGCTCATAAACCTAGCCCAGACTGTAAAACCATTGTCAAAAAAAGGTTTAATAACCCAATTTGGGCATCTACATCGGATAATAACAATTGAATACCACCTCTAAAAAGTTATAGTAAGAGTGGCGCTCTTGCCCGTGATGGCCTACACTAAGGTTAAAACCTGGAATCCACGTTCTACAATATATCAAATTTAAAACATTATGTGTTCGGTATCTCAGTACGGTATCAAAAATACTTTGTTATCCTGTATCGACATTTCTTTGCACTTTAGTAATTCAGTATGTTGTGGGAGAAAAAAATATTAGCTATAGTCAAGAAGTTTTCGTATCGTCTCCTCCTCTAAATATATGATATTATAATATAGTAGTATATATACTATGATTACTATATATCATAGTAAGTATATACTATAATATATATTATATGATATACTGATGCTATATAATAAATACAGATATAATAGTAATATATATATATATATATATATTGATATATATTAATAGTAATATTTATATATAAATATACGCTATATATATATATACATATTATGACTTATAGATATAGTATATTATTAATCTATATCATACATTATAGTCGTAATTGATATCTACCCTCGTGACTGGTGCACTCCAAGTTAAATCATGCAAAGTGGCTGCAGGATTGTACCTCCTGTATATTTTTGTAAAGACTCTTGAAGATAGGGTTGTTGAACATGCTGTAACGGAAGGGCCTGACGGAAAGTATTAGACCGTCCAAAAGAAATGTTAGTGTTAATTTGTTTGCTATAGGGGCTGATGCTGGATGGGTGTAATTTTTTCCTGGGAAAAAAATTTATGGAAACAGTTTCCACATTGAGTGGTCCATATATTGCCAAAATGTTAAACGATAATAGTGCTCGAAATTATGCATCCCTAAGTAAATCTTGGTGGATTAATTCTAAACCATGTAAGTTTTCATAGGCACAATGCAAAGCGTAAGTGAGACAACCAGTTTAATGTTGCCCAAATTTTGCCCAAAAGCTAAATAATGCCGTCATTAAAAAACAACAAATCAATCATTATTAAAGTGGTAAGAATAATCGACCTGTGGCTTCCAATTTGAATATACTACCATCATTGGTAGTGGAGAAGCTGATTTTAAGTCAAAACTCATTTAAGGAATGAAAGTTGCAAATTGAAATTGAAATTGCTGCCATGCAAAAATTGGCCATTTTTTTATGACCATAATTTTTGTTGCATTCTGAAAGCATATTAATTTTGACGTGTGGTCTGTTATTGATTCAATTCTACTATAGCCCATTTGGAAGTGAAGCTCCTTGTGGTACCTTATTAAACAAACTTGTTAGTTTGGGCCTATAAAAATAAAGAACTTTAGTGAATTACTCACCCTCAAAGTTCCGTTATTTTAAGAGAACACATCATCAAAACTGAAAGTATGTTTTTCAGGTAACCAAAAAGATGCTTATTCCAATGTACACTAATCATGAATTGAATCCATGACTAACAACACTCAAATTTGACTTCAAAAAGCATAAGAATTGGTCATTCTCTTAATGCCAAATTTGCGATGCCAATAAAGTTTAAGCAATTGATTTTGTTGAAATGAATTTTGACTTCTAACTTAGTAAATTGTTGGGACTACCTGAAATTGGATTTATGATGCTATTTGTAGCTACGAGCTGGACCTTTCTTTGACAATGTTCGCAACCACTTCCTAGAAATAGCTCAAATATTCACTACGTAACTTTAAGTAAATATTCTACGTTCCTTTTAAAAAAGCCTCTCCTGTTTGCGAATGAACATGGTGCCAGTTTTCATATTGTCATATGAATATATTCACTTACAATTCGACTGCAGTTCATCTGTCAATCACTTGTTTGTAAATTATCCCATAAACGCAAATGACATATAAAAATACTACAACTTCTTTATTTACAAGAGTTTCGAAAAGATTAATAAAGATCCTTAATGATTATACACATACTTGTAACTACTGAATACAATGTATTTTATTTTTTTACTGTGTAATGGGAAAAAATGATAGACAAAAAAGACTACTCCTGAAAGGACAGAGCAATACGACATATGTTGGATTACATATAGAGTTTCTGTCTGGCAAAACCATTTGCATGTTTCCATGTCATTAATATAATGTGGTGTTCTTTGTGTCTTGCTATGTGCTTCCATTAAATGCATGTTCTATTTCTTATTTTATCATAACCAGGAGTGAGCAAATTGCTTTCAACAATGGCCAGTCAGGAATGGAATATAATCATCTAGCGGGAATATTGGCTTGACACTTCAAGAATTATTCCATTGCTATTTGATTCAAATACTTATTTTACGATAACGGGCAATTGATCTTAACATTGTTTTTTATTCAAATCTTAAAATTATTGTGGAATGAGGGCATAAGAATGAGCTATCAAAGAATGTCACCTCTTGAAATCGAATTAATTTTCTGAGATGTAGAGCTTCAAGCAAACATAATAGAAATCGTTTCTTTAATTTACATTCCGATTTTGAAACCTCTTTGTTCCCCAAAGTAATGGGTTTAATCATCTAAATTAAATGACAAGCAGCAATTATTTCATTCCCCAAACACAGCCCTAACTTAGTCAAGTCAACTAAAATATCTGACATGCCTTCGTTATAGAGAGGCATTTAAAAAGTTTTATTTGTCCTTCAAATTTATCTTATTTTGATTTACTCATCTCAGGCGTAGGTTTATCAATGAAATTTTGAAAATGTTATGTGATTGAAGTTTATCTTAGCCATTAAAACAATAACTTCCTTATATATTAAATTTACAGAAATAAAAGGATTTAAACACAAGTTAGTAATCTGCAATGCCTAATATTGTACCTAACTGGTCAACTAGTTTTCTTAATACATCTAAACAGGCAAAGATATGCCATTGCCATTAATCAAACTGAAATTTGAGTATATTTGGAAATAGCAGCACCATACACAAATTACTTTAAAGTAAAGAATACTCAATTTATAGAACATATTCAATTTAGCTTAACATGCATTAAAGAGAGATAGTTTAAAACTTGGAAGTCAAATAATCTAAGTAAGTAAGTATATATATTAATATTTAATATATATATTATATATATATATAACTATACTATCTATATATAAAAATTAATATAATTAAATATATTACCTATATATATATAGTATATATATCATATAATTATATATATAGTATTATAATAGTAAGTATATTTAATACAATCTTTTTAAAATAAATATATACCTCTAATAAATTTAATCTCTCTGCTCAGCATTTTTAAACTTCTTTTGTAACTTCCTATAAGAATCCAAAAAGTCCACTTCAAAACTCATCATAAAAGAGTTATGAAGCCAAGTCTACTAACAGTGTCGAAACTTCTTTCAGACAGAACAAATGTACTCCAAAGAATTCCTGACCTCACACATACCACGTTGACTCTTATTATCAAATACTCGGAAATAAAAAAATTAAACTTGCTTTCCAAAAAGCCCGCTTTGAATTTTTTCATGTAATTTTCTGAAAAAATCCAATAATACTCAATTGTTGATATTTCTTAGCAATTTAATATGCGCCAAACATGATCTTGAGATCTTTAAAATGTTTGTTACGTCGCAATTTTCATAAAAGTTATACTACGCAGAATTGATACTATTTATAAATTCTATTGCCTAGAACAAGGGTTGCCAACAACATTTCAGTGAATGCAGTGTGAGCACTGCCAGCATTCAGTGACTTCATGTTGTGCTCATGTGAAATATAGAGGTGCAGTCCAAAAAGTAATGGATTCTCTGCTGGAAACGTGGGTGCATTGTTTAGATAAAGGGGCCTCAACCTCCGATTTTCAATTGTTTTTTTTGCGCCAAGTACAACTGTAAATAAGAAATGAAAATGAAGAGTTAAGCTGCTTGGAAATTAGAACTGTAAAATACCTGAAGGAGCGAGACGTAATTGAGATATACAACTTTCAACAATTTTTTTTACATTTATATGTAAATTAAAATTTTGCGGTTTTCTAAAAACATCCAGATTTCTTAACTAAGTTTTACCGATGCGCTAACCAAACCTTGACACAATCTAACCCTAAAATAGCAAATTTAACCTTGTTTTCAGGTGAAAAAATCTTCTATACTCAATAGACCCTTAAAAAAGACATCCCCTTATGTGCAACTAGAGAAAAGAGACCTAGTTTGGGAAATAAAGCAACTATTTAATTAACATCAGGGTTTGCACGATTGGGACTAACTGGGTTTTTGTCCCCAATGGGGTTTGTTTTTCAATAACTGCCACCTTGGAACAAAAACAAATAAAAGTACCAAGTATCTGCGATAAAACAGAGAGCAAGACAAAGATGTTAAAAACATGAAAAATAAAATCAACTGAGACCCTTCGGAAGGGCTAATAATTGAAAGATAGTATATCTTAATGTTTAATTCTGCTTATTGTTTAATTCTTTCACATCTACTTCTAATCCTAGAGTCTTCGGCTAGTTACAATGCTCTTTGTTAAGTTGTTATTCAATTATTAATGTATCTATCACAGTAATATTGCTCACTTCCATGACCACAAGGGGAGTCGCTAAAATTACCATAAAGCCTGAGCTGCTGTTGGCCAAGACATCCCACAATCAAAAACACCCACTATACTAGTGACAGGTGTTACTTTCCAAACCCACATGAGTGACAAGACCTTTGTTAAATTGCTGAACACAATCTGACCGATGACAACAAAAGCGCAATCAAAACGTTAAAAAATGCATTCTTAAATTTTAATGCACCTAGGTGGCACCAAACTTTGGACCAACAGAAAATGCAACCTTTAATAATACTAATACAACAAGTTTTTTGCCGATACCACTTTAAAAACTATATATATAGTAGCTATATAGTAGTATATATGTATATCATATATATACTATATTATTATATTATATATGATACATATATACTATACACTCATATAGATGCACTGTTATGCTTTTAAACACTTCCGTCCATTTTTTGAGTTTTTTTTTTTGTTTTTTTTTTTAACTAAAAGGAAAAGCCTCCAAGGGTAACATTGCCAAAAGATGGCAGAGTCCGGGGTTCTGCCCGCGGCCTTTCCGGGAAGACAAGGGTAGGTGACTATTATTTCCCCCTTCGGGAGGGTCTCCGCGACCCCCTCGGCTCTATTGGTATGTGGGTGTCGCGGCGGAGTTCCTTCCGCCCCCCCCTACGGGTAAAGATGGAAAACGCCCCCCCCTGTCCCCCGGTTCGGCTCGAGCCCCTAATATTTTTTATATTTTACTTTTTTTTAAATTTGTTTTTTATTATTATAATTTTAGCATTTCTGTATAGACTTCTTACCACGCTGATGTCCAGTAATATTGTAAATCTGGTTTTTTTCTGCGTAAGTGCTTGTAAACTTTTCTTGCAGCACTATTTCCTTTATGAAAAGAATATTTTCTTAAACTTTTTTTTTTCTTACATTTTATAGATATATAGCTTTATAACCGCTGATTTCCAAAGTATGGCAATTTGGTTTTTCGTAAGTGTGAGTATTTAATACTGTATTCATTCTTTTCAAAATTTTATCTTTGAATTGACAATTTTTTATTTGCTTTAAATAATTATTTAAAATATTTCAAACTTTTTGAATCATGTCCGTCACACAACTGCGAAATTCATTGTTAGTATCCCATACTAGAGAAATAGTTAAAACAAAAAAATGAACAAAATAAAAAATCGAAAACTGAAATAGATAAAAAAAAGTAATTTATGCATATATTAATTTATATATAGTATCATATATATATATATATATTTATATTGTATACTATTATAACATATAATATATATAATAGTATTAATAATACTAGTATATATATATATATAAATCATATATTAATTTCTTTTTATAGTGTCAATTTCCATTATTTTTGCCTGATATTGCCCAATTTTACCCAGTTTTTGTGAAAAAAGACAAAAAACCCGAGGTGGGTTGGGCTTTTTCAAAAAACCTGGGTTTTATACAAACCCTGGGTTAGGTTAAGTTAGGTTAGGTTAGGCTAAGTTTGGTTACGTTTAGGTTAGGTTAAGTTAGGTTAAAATAGCTAAAAACAATGATTTTTTAAGAAAAAGCTAAATTTTAGCTTTAATATAACAAAATGACTTGTTTAATTATGTTAATACATCTTATTTAATAAGGGTTTTGACAAAGGCTTAGCTTTTATTCTTTTAATTTTTAATACTTTTGCAGTGTTTTGCTGGCGTAAAAGTTTGTGAAATCTAGAGAGTGTGGCCCCTTTACTCTAAACAATTTACCCTCTTGCAGTGGCATGGTTGCAAACTCTGGTGCAGTGCACAAAACTCCATTGCTCAGCCAACCCTAGACTAGATTAAAGATACTTCCAATTATCACCAAGCTTACACAAAAAGTAGTATCTATAAATAATATATAACGATATATTTAATATATATATATATATTTATTATATAATATATATATATAATTAATATATAATATAACTATATAGTAGTAATATATATACGTATATATACTTTTTTGTTATATCTGTCTTCTACTTTCTTCATTTCGTCACAGACTTCTTCACCTGGAACATTAAATACACTTGTTAGAGAGAGAGAGAGAGACGAGAGAAGAGAGAGAGCGAGGACTGAAAGAGAAAAAGGTAGAGAAGAAAGTCTTCCTCTTAACATGAGAACATGTTAAAGCTTAATAAAGATTGTTCTACAGAGAGAGGAGAGGTGAGAGAGAGAGAGAGAGAGGAGAGAGAGAGACGAGAGAGAGAGAGAGATAAGAGTGCAGAGAGAGAGAAGAGAAGAGAGAGAAGAGAAGATGAGAGAGATGATGGAGAGAGGAGAGAGAGAAGAGAAGAGAAGAGACGAGAGAGCAGAGAGGAGAGAGAGAGATGAGAGAGAGAGAGAGAAGAGCAGAGAGAGAGAGCAGCGAGACAAAGCAAGAAGAGATGAGACGAATAAAAGAAGAAAAAATGCACGTAGAGAGAGAGAGAGAGAGAAGAGAGAGCCCACAGAGAAGAAGAGAGAGAGAGCAGTAGAGAGAATGAGAAGGAGAGATGAGAGAGACCGAGAGCAGAGATGAGGAGAGATGGATTGATTAATGAGGGATGAGGAATGAGAGAAGAGGAGAGAGAGAAGGATGTAGAGGTAAGAAGACTAAGGCGCAGAAGTGAACAGAGGATGATAGCGAGGAA
>JABUQX010010704.1:7500-12500 GCA_015478945.1 Trachelipus rathkii
ATAATACCACATTTCTAACTATCATGTTCCCCAACTCCACCCGCCAACCCTCTTACACAGCCAATCCAAAGCTTTCTACAAAAAAAAAAAAAAAAAAAAAAAAAAAAATATCTAATTTCCCACCCGATTCTCTTTTTCTCGTACCACCTGAGTAGATCTTCCACCCATGGTCCGTGGGAAAAATAAGTAATGGGGCAATAATAAATTCCAGAAAGCGCTAAATACGAGTCAATGTTACGAGAAACCCACAATACTTTGATTTATTTATTGGCAGAAGAGAAGAGAGAGGAGAGGAGAAGCGCCACAAGCAAAGGAACGTTTTTTTTTTAATTCACTTCGTCTTTTAATAAACATCTTAATTAAAAAGTGCAAATTTAGATGAAAAAGTAGACGTAACGTGGAATTATAGTAACATATGAGATCAAATACAATAGTACGTACGTACGTACACACACACACACACACACACCTACACATTTTCTCTCTGACAAACACACACACACACACACACACACACACACACACACACACACACACACACACACACACACACACACACACACACACACACACACACACATGGTGAGCTGTTTAAGATGAAATTAGGAATTAAAATGTAACATAAGGTAACATACAAGTTCAAATACAACTGTATGTATACGTACACACACATACACACACAGTAAGTTGTTAGGATAAAATTTGGAATTAAAATGTAGCACACAGGGCTGCCGACGTATCAGTGGGCTGCGTAGGTGCGGAACATAATTCCGGTGCGGTGCGAATAGCGGTGCGGTTAAAAAGTTGACTGGTGTTGCAGTGCGGTGCTGGTGGGATGAGGTGAAGTGCAATGCGGAAAATTGTACTATAACAACCGCATTATTTGTTTCATCGACATCCCAATTTTGTAGTTAAAAAATGTAATAATCTATACTTGCAACAATTTTTTCATATATATATATATATATATATATATATATATATTATATATTATATATTTATATATATATATATATATTTATATATATATATATATATATATATATATATATATATATATATATATATATATATATATATATATATATATATATATATATATATATATATATATATATATATATATATATATATATATTATATATATTATATATTATATATATATATATATATATATATATATATATATATATATATATATATAAATATATATATATATATATATATATATATATATATACATATATATATAATATATATATATATATATATTATATTTATATATATATATATAACTTATTATATATATATATATAACAACTAACATATATATATATATATATATATATATATATATATATATATATCTTATATATATATATATATATATATATATATATATATATATATTATTTTATAATATATACTAAACAAGATTAAAGCGAAACAAATTATAACAATCTATTCGCCGATCGGTGATAAATGGTCTCTCATATTTGGAAGACGATGAAGGGGAGGGAGGGAGGGGGAGGAGGAGGAGGAGGGGGAGGAGGAGGGGAGGAGGAGAAAAGAAGGGGGAGAGGGGAAAGCAGAGCCGTGAAATTACAAATCTATATTTATTTCAAAACGATAAAACAGAACAGCCTCTCTCTCTGTGTTCGGTTGTTTTCTCTCCTGTTTTTCGGATCCTTTTTTGCAAAATAGGTACAGAGACCAAGAGACAGAAGAGACGGAAACGAGGAGAGGAAGGGACCAGAGATGTAGTCGAGACAGAGATACAAACGAAGTGACGAGGAGACCAAGAGACAGAAGAGATGTAGTCAAGGAAAGGAAATAACCAGAGATGTAGTCAAGGAAGGGAAGGGACCAGAGATACAGTCAAGGAAAGGAAGGGACCAGAAATGTAGTCGAGGAAAGGTAGGGACCAGAGATATAGTCAAGGAAATGAAGGGACCAGAGTTGTGGTCGAGACAAAGATACAAACGAAATGACGAGGGAACCAAGAAACGAAACGAGGATCGGAATGAATGAAACGTTGGTCAGGAATTAACAAAAATTGAAAGACTGCAGGAGGATAGTAAAATTGGGAAAAGAAGAAAAATTAAAGAATTTAAAAAAAAGAAAAATACGAAAAATAAAATTTAAAATTATAACAAAAAGGGATTAATAATTATTACAAAAGGTATTAATAAATGATAATTAAATTATATAAAAATATCAATTACGGAAAGCAAATAAAATCAAAAGCAAAAGAAATTTTTTCGCCAAAAAAAAATAAATAAATAAAAAAAAATTAAAAAAAGGCTTATTTAACTCATGCACATACATATTCATTCAGACACACGTAAATAAAAGTATAAAAGATATGGAAATTTCTCAAAAACGGTACAAAAATAGACACACACACACACACACACACACATATATATATATATATATATATATATATATATATATATATATATATATATATATATATATATATATATATATATATATATATATATATATATATATATATATATATATATATATATATATTTTCTCACCATTCACATCCTTTCAAGAAAATCTCTGAAGAGGAAACAAATCATAAATCACTCATTCCTATACCCTATTAAAATGCCCCATACCCAAACCTTATAGTTTCGTACCCTACGAAACACGAATAAATACAATATCATCATAATGTACTTTTAAATCAAAATTTCTCGCCCCATCGCGTCCATCAAACTAGAGAGCTCATTCTCCGACAATTTTTCGGGGTTATAGTTGGGCCTAGGGTAATATGGGGAGGAGTTATTAAAATACGTCTACACATACCCGGGCATTGTCATCGTATTAGTAAAAGTGGCATCGACAAAAGCGAACCCACTGGCTCGAGTCCAGTTACGAACAAAGGAATCGGTATAATACACGCAATGCATTAATAGCATTATAAAAGATCTCTTTAAGCTGGGAGAGAGATACTTTCTTACACTACTACCTTTAGTATAAAATATGTGCGTGCGTGCGCGCGCTAGCGAAAGTCTGGGAAGAAAGAGCGTAGGAGAGAGAAGAGAGAGAGAGAGAGAGAGAGAGAGAGAGAGAGAGAGAGAGAGAGAGAGAGAGAGAGAGAGATCTGGTCCTTTTATAATAAATGTATGGATGAGAGTGCTCTAATCATCTTGTAGAAATGACCGAAGTATGATAAACCAATCATTTGGTATGATTTTTTTTGTTTCCAGCGTTGTGAAGTCTTTCCTCAATGTTCGACGCCGACCTCCCACTTCATAACCCTGATTCAAATCGTTCAATGAGTTTCTTACAAACTACTACCTCGTAACAATCTCTCCCTCACCCCCCCTTCTTTCTCTCCCTCTCTGTTAATTTGTAATTTCATATAATTTACGTCACTTTTGTCTTCCTGTGGATTCGTCAAACCCCAACAGGAAGGTTAGTCAATCATTAATTACTCAAGATTTTGAACGGCAACAAGATCTTCTTCATGCTCGGTTAAGGCAAATTAAAACATACAGAAATAATAATAATAATAATAATAATAATAATAATAATAATAATAATAATAATAATAATAATAATAATAATAATAATAATAATAATAATAATAATAATAAAAAAATATATAATAATAATAATAATAATAATAATAATAATAATAAAATATATATAATAATCATAATAATAATAATTATAATAATAATAAAAATACATAAATAAATAAAAAATGTAATAAATTACCATTATAATAATAATAATAATATGTAATAATAACAATAATAATAATAATAAATAATAATAATAATAATAATAATAATAATAATAATAATAATAATAATAATAATAATAATCATAATAAAATGATATTGATAATGATAATGATAATATTATAATATAATAATAATAATATAATAATAATTTTATAATAATAATATAATAATAATATTATAATAATAATAATAATAATAATAATAATAATAATAATTTTATAATAATAATTTTAATAATAATAATAATAATAATAATAATAATAATAATAATAATAATAATAATAATAATAATAATAATAATAATAACGTTATAATAGTAATATTATAATAATATTATAATAATAATGATAATGATAATGATAATAATGATAATAATAATAATAATAAAATAATAATAATAATAATAATAATAATAATAATAATAATAATAATAATAATAATAATAATAATAATAATAATAATAATAATAATAATAATAATAATAATAATAATAATATAATAATAATAATAATAACAAATAATAATAAATAATAATAATAATAATAATAATAATCACTCTGCCTCGTGAATTGAAGTGAACTATGAGTGCTTCCTGTCAGATTATTCTAATGGATTTTTTAACTTTGATTTCAAAAAGCGATTTTAATTTTCCTTTATCACGTACAAATTTTGCGCAAATGACTGGCAAAATTCGGAGTATTTTGTATAGCCTTTAAATTTGAGGCGGAATTTGATGTATATTTCTAGGAATTAAAAAAAAATGCATATATTTTGTAATCATGTTGTGAATGTATAAGTATACATACATGTTTTTTATTTAGTTTTCATACTGTTCACTTGTCTTCAACTTTATTTTTTAGGGTAGTGGTTCTCTTAAAGGGTGTGGTAGGCACCCTTCTCTCCTTAATCTTGTCGAGGATAAGGAAAGAGGATTTTGGGCGCCACTGTTTGGGAGTTGTAGTTTCTCCTGAAATAACCAACAGTAACACACGTTAATGAGCCTGTCTCATTTCACTTCCTGTGTGTACCTCCGGCAACTCTTTTGAAGATTTGGGTTTAAATTTACAGTGTTTTCAGGTTTGCTGAATTTCTGGGAATACTCTTTGATGCGTGTTAAATGTGTATCTTCACACGTGTTGAGTCAAAGTTCTCTAGAGTTCTGCAACAGATCTCAACTACGGCTAACTAATTTAGTTTCACATTATTACTCAAAAAGTCCTAGACAAGTGA
>JABUQX010010704.1:17500-20000 GCA_015478945.1 Trachelipus rathkii
ACAAGGTATATAATAACCTTATATATACTATATATATATATATACACTACCTTAACTATATATATCTTCATATATATAACATAATAACATATATATAACCATATTTATATATATATATATATATATATATCTACTATATATATATATGTAACCTGTGGCTAAAACTCTAAAAACTTAACTATCCGCTATCCGCATCCGCAATCCGCGGATAGTGATTTTAACTATCCATCCGCGGATGGTGAAAAGAGTATATCACTTTACACTATTAATATATTTCTATATATATATATATATATATATATATATATATATATATATATATATATCTTATAATAACTTCTTAATAAATAATAATATATATATATATATACTACTATATATATATATATATATATATATACTGCTGTAGCAACATATATATGGCAATAACCTTATAATAACTCTATATGCTACTACTCCTCATATATATACTATATATAACTATATATATATAATAATAACATATATATATATGATATTATATATATATATATCGCTTAATAATATATACCAACAATATAGTTTTAAACCAATTATAACCATATATATATATATATATATATATGCTTATATATATATATATATATATATATATATATATATATTTAATATAATACTTATTCAAACCGATTGAGTTTATCCAGTAAATCGACAATCAAATATATCACCGTCCAGTTGCACTAATCCAATTTCATCAGACACTTATTCACGACCAGTTGTTTCCCACAGACACCCCATTCCACAACTCATTCCTCTCACAAAATCAACGCAATACAAGTAACATCATTAGTAACCCAATATATATATATATATATATATATATATATATATATATATATATATATATATATATATATATATATATATATGCATATATATATATATACCTGCTATATATATATATATGCTGCTGCTGCTATATACTTACAGTATATATATGTAACCATATATATACAGTATATATATAACCATGTAACCAGCTATATATATATATATATACGATATATATATATATATATATATATATACAACATATATATATATATATATATAATAACTATATATATATATATATATATATATATATATATATATATATATATATATATAATAACCTTCTATATATATATATATATATACGGTGTATATATATATATACGGTATATATATATATATATATATATATATATATATATATATATATATATATATATATATATATATATATATATATATATATATATATATATATATATATATAACTATATATATAGTAATATATATATAACTCTCATCATGAAGCTATTATAAACAGTTGATTAGGGCGAAAATCAATAATTAGCATCGTTATTTTACGCTCATATTTTAGGTAAATTACATTAAATTTTTTGGGTAACCTAACCAAACTTAACCTAAATTAACCTAACCTAACCTAACCTTCTTCATTCCCTTGTATATATATATATATATATATATATATATATATATATATATATATATATATATATATATATATATATATATATAGCCTATATATATATATATATATATATATATATATATATATATATATATATATAACAATCTTTTCCAGCCTTTTATGTACAGCATAAAAATAAAAAACTAAGGAGATAAAAAAAAATGCAGGAGGGGGGTGGTGGGGCTGAATTGGGGGGTTGGAAACGAAGCAAGAAGATATCGTCTGAATATGTCCATTCAGTCGGAAAATAAGAAAATAAAATGAGAAATTGACGAACGAACAATTTTGGATTTTATTGAAAAACAATTTTCGAGCGATAAGAACCGCCTCCATTCTTTCCCTCCCCCCCCTAAATGGATATGGAGGGAATGAGAAAAAGTAAAAAAAAATAAAATCAAATAAAAAAAAGGAGTTGATTTACCAGATAACAATCCTCTATCGTTTAATGATTTACATTTTATGCCCCATAGCTTCGATTTTCCCTTTCCGATTTTCTTTTTTTTTTTTATCAGATGATTCTTATACAGCTCCCGATTGTGAGTATTGTGTGCTACGGCTAATGGCGCACGGGAGCCATTCCGCCGGCACCGAGCAATCACCATCGTCACCACAAAAAAAACCGAAGAAGACATTACAAGCTCGCTCTTCATCTATCTTTTGATCTTCATCCTCCTACAAGCCTTCTCATTTCTTAAGTCTTCTCGATGACAACGACAACGGAAAATCGACGCGTTTGTCCACAATTGTCCAGAAGGGGGTAAAAATGGGACAATTACGGACAAAGTCGAGGAAAACTGAGGGATAGAGGGAATGAAAACGAGAGGGAGAGAGAGAGATCCTGAGATGAAAGGGGGAGACGCGCCCCCCCAGAGACGAGCTATCGGACGACGGACAAATAATAGAGCTATATAAAAATTGTTCCAGTTGAAATAAGGTAAACGAAGAAGGCGAAATGTTGGTTCTTTTTTTCTACATTTCTTA
>JABUQX010010704.1:30000-35000 GCA_015478945.1 Trachelipus rathkii
ATATAATATATATATATATATATATATATATATATATATATATATATATTTATATATACAATATATCTATCATATATATATATATATAATAATATATATAATATATATATAATATATATAGTATATATATATATATCTAATAATATATCTATAATATATATATTATATATATACTATATATATATATATATATATATATATATATATACTATATATATGAATATATATATTATACTATATATACTATATACTATACTATATATACTATATATATGCTAATAATATATATATATACTATATTATATATTATATACTAACGGTGTGACAATTCAGCACCTAAAAATGATTTCTCAGAAGGAGAGAGAAGAAAAAGGTGTCCTATTTTGAAGCTTAAGTTATAATAAAAATTATTTAGATAGATCCCAAATGATATATATATATAGTATATATACTATATATATTATATATATATATATTATATATATATTATATCATATAATTATATATATATCTATATATATATATATATACTATATATATATAATATATAAAATATTATATATATATATATATATATATATTATATATATTATAAGTAAAGCACAAAATAATTAACATGGTCTTCGTAAGGTAACGACAAAATTACTAAACAAATAATTGCCAAATGTAATGATAAATTTATTACTGAGCTGACACTGAGTTGCATCAACCATCGCTTCCATGGCACTCAAAATTAATTACATACACACACACACATCACTTCATGACAAACATACACGCCTAACATCACACCCGGGTTGTGAAAGATATTTATTACAGAATTACTCTTATATAGTATTTACTAATATATATATTATATATATATATACTATTAATATATGACATATATAATAATATATATATATACTATATATATATACTATATTATATTATATTATATATATATACATATATATATAATATATATATATGACTATCAGTATCCCAATATAATAATATCATATATATATATTATATTATATATATATCATATATAGTACTATTATATATAATATATATATATATATAACTATATACATATATATATTAGTATATACTATATATATATATATATAATATATATATATAATATATATATATATATATTAATATATAATATATATATATATATATATATATATATATATATACTACTATTTATATATTATATATTTATATAATACTATATATATATATATATAATATATATTATATTTATCTATATATATATACTATATACTATCATATAACTATGATAAGTACTAGTAGTAGTGAAAGTAATAGGACCAAGGGGAGAATTATATGATGAGAATCTCACGCCAACTCAAACATTAAGAGCCATTAGAAAGGGTTGGCTTCAATAAAGTTAGTCAAACAAAGGTTAAATTAAAACTTCTCAAGAAAGCAGTGGAAGGTAAAATGGATGGCAGTGGAATCTAATACAAACTTTCTAGCACCAACGGCGCGTCCACACGCACACACGCTGACGATCATGCTCAGCTCACGACACCCACACATCACACCAACCACAACACACACCTATGGTATACTTAAGTATATATTATTTTTATATACTATATTATAATATATTATAATATACTATTAATATATATATATAATATATACTATAATTATATATATAATATATATTAATCATGAGGGGGAAAAGTTCTAGGTATTGCTACCCCAGGATTTTGGACGAGGGACCGAACCCTAGCCTTATGTCCGCACTCATGTTTCACTACCGTTATACTATATAAATATACTACTAATATATAATATATATATATATATATATATATATTATATATATAGTATATATATTTATATATTTTATCCTATATATATATACTATATATATGATATATATAATATATATATATATTATATATCCATATATAATATATATATATATTATTGTAATGATTTTCTAAGCGCATATTCATACTTTATGATTTAAAAATTAAAAGATTTTAAGTATTCATTATTGTTTCAAATGTCAAAAGCTCATCTTCTATTTTCTCCTTAATGCAAATACGAATATTTAAAGAGTGAAAACAAATGTCTGATCCCTAGGCTGTAGGGTAGGGTGGGGTGGGGTTGGGAAGGGACGATCTCAGATTATCTCTCCCTGCCCTCTCTCCCTTCTAGTCAAAACAAAACCACATTGTCACTGTTTCTACGTTCTTTTAATTCTCACCCCACCAACGATGCCTTAACCTCAAATGGATGCTACACACAACCAAATATATCACCAGGAGAGCATTGGGAGGAGTGGAGAGGGAGGAGGGGTCTACATTATTCGGAGAAGGAGGAGGAAATTTTCTATCATTTTAAGGGAAAAAATGACATGATTTGGAGACAGCGGTTCCTCGTAAGCCTCTTCTAAAACCAATGAAGCCACTTCCCTAAATAGATTTCTAACATCTCTGGTGTAATTTCGTTCCCAAAATGACTTTTGTTCCTTACACCATTTTTTTTAATTTACTTTCATATAAATAAAAGGAAAAAAATAATAGGTTCTTTTATATTATTTTGAACGAATTTCTTTTGTGAAATGTGCGAGAAAAAGGCTCGAACCAAATGTCTAACAACTTTAACATATGGAAAATGTCAAAAAAAAAAAACTTTAAAAAAAAAACACATGGACACAACCATTCTGCTGAAGGTAAAACCCCTCAAAAAAATAATTAAAAAACACTAACCTATTCCTCTCCTATTCTCCAAATACACATATACTATACTGCTAAAACCATATTTATAATTTTATTTGGACGTTTAAAACGTTAGCGACAAGGCGACCTACTTACGTTTCCATTCTGCTTTATAAAAAAAAAAGAGAAAAATGAATACAATAGATTTGTGTGCATGAAATTAAGGCTTTGGAAATGTAATGGACATGAAATTATACATTTGAAATGGCGGTTCATATCAACAGAATTTGAACATTTGTAAAATTTCTGTTGTAATAACAAGGATATTTTTATATAACTAACCAGATATATATATATATATATTATATATATATATATATATATATATATATTATATATATATATATATATATATATATATATATATATATATATACTATAATATATAATATATACTATAATATATTATAATATATATAACGCCTATGGGTTTGGGTGACTGGGTGTGTTCTTCAAATTATGCAGAGTAGAAAGAAATAAATTTAAGAAATACATAAAATAAATATATTAAAATATTTTCATTTTATAAATATTCAGAATTAATTAGAAAGTAATGTGTCAGAATTTATTATTTTTTTTCATTTTAAATGTTTTTTTATTCTAGAATTTTTTTTTCATTTCAGTTCCACTTTTTTTTTTTTTTTTTTCCTCATTGCAATTACAATCGATTTCAGTGCGTAATTTTATTTCTGATTTGAACATTTTTCCTACATTACTAATTATTTCGCTTTTATATATATAATACAACAATATATATATATATATATATATATATATATATATATATATAATATATATCTTATATATATATATATATATATATATTATTAAGATATATTATTACTATTACTTATATATATATATCATATAATATATACTATATATATATATAATATAATATATATATACTATACTATATATATATCCAGTAGGAGCTTTTTAAAGGGTTCAAGCGCCTCCTCCCCCAAATTTTCATCAAGAAAATGAGATGTTTTCCTTAATATATAAATATGAAAGCATAAGCTTTAAAAATACTAAAAACATTATTCGGTCAAAAATCTTTGCAACTTTCCTTAAGTCTCGTATGGACACACGCGCTCATATATATATATATAATATTATATATATATATATTATATATATTATTATATATATATATATATATATATATTTATATAGTATATATGTGTGTGTGTGGTGTGTGTGTGTGGTGTGTGTGTGTGTGCGTTTTCCGATTGGGACGTTAACCGCTTATGAGTAGATTTATCTCTTACTCTTCCCCTTCGGAAGAGTATCTTCAATATAGTCTTCTACTCCTCACCAACTTATAAATCCATTTATGTATGCCATCCTGGGTCTCTTCCTCCGATAATTGCGTCTTAACACAATAAATCTAGTGACACCCCAATACGCACACACATTTTCTACTTGTTGCTCTGTCAAAACTTTCCCCACATACTAATATTACTACTACTACTACTACTACTACTACTACTACTACTACTACTACTACTACTATTACTACTACTATTATTTGCATTATTTGTCTGTTCGATTATTTCTCTTGAATTGTTCATCTTTTCGAGTGCCAGCTCATTTGTTTCATTTTCGGTCGAAAAAAAATCTTCGGCAATCTTGTTTTGTTTTACGAGAGCGGACACTAACAATTATAAATAAGGACAAGTGCCGTCCCTCCAGGAAGAAAAAATACTATCCTTCAAGCCATTATAAGTTCAGCGCAAGCCGACAACTCGCCTAGATATTTCAAGATGCATTCCCTTGAAATACGTTTTAAGTTTTTAACTCATGTTAGTTCCCTCTCATCCTACTTGTTTAAAGATCATGTGTCACACCTTATGTGACCTTATGTATGTTATGTACCTTATGTTATGTATGTGTTACACCTTATGTATGTTGTCCATACATGCTTTAAATGAATCATTTCTTATGTATTTACCGAGAGCTTTCTATATGATAACAAAATCTTTGTCTTAGTGAAGGTATTCTTGGGACTTTATTTATCCCTTTCTGAATTTCAACTTAAATCTTTCATTCACAGTTAAACAAATTTTCCAGACAGTTAACTTGTTGACCTGCTTCAAGTTTCCCAGGCGGCTAAACTTGTACACCTACTTCATCAAATTTCCCAGACGGTTAAACTTTCAGACTGATTCCGCCAAACAGTTGAACTTGTAGATCTGCTTCAAGTTTCCCAGGCAGTTAAACTTGTAGACATGGTTCATCAAA
>JABUQX010010704.1:40000-43456 GCA_015478945.1 Trachelipus rathkii
CGGGGAAGGGGGTAAAGATGAATCTGGGGGAATTGGGGAGCATGTACTGAGGGGGGAGGGGAAAGAAGAGGAAAGACTAGAGAAATTAAATTAGTTAAAAGAGACTGAAGCACACTTTTATATCTACCATTAAGTCCGATGATAAGAACAAAAAAAAAAGGATTCTTTTTTTTACTTTTTATTTCATACAATCGTAATCTTTAAGCTTTTAGAATCTAAAGAATCTCTTCCTTCTGACGAGAGAGATTACTCATATTTCTCACAGACTCTCTCTCATCCTTATTCATTACTAACCTTAGGGGAGGATTCTATGATGTCATTACTTAGGTCTAACCTTTTAAAGCCTAACATTTTCAAGAGGCCACCACGCGATCCGGAACCTTCGGAGCTGGATTCTGACTTACCTTGTATGACCTAATGACCTAAAATTTCCTCACGCTATGCCCATATGATGAATAAACACGTTGCCTAGTCATTATCTCGGATTTTGAATGCGATCCCTGTCTCAGAGTCTGCTTATTTCTGTAAGTAATTTGTACTCGCGAACACCAAACGCGTTTCTTTTGTGGCCTAAAGAAAAAACAAAATGGAAGGAAAAGTATGATGTAGCGTCTAGCGTTATATTCTTTTACTGGTCATCCCGCCCCCCTTCACCAATCCCATGTGGGAGGGGGAGTAAGGAGAATGGCAGAGTTGTTGGATATTTCTTTCATCTTTTATATTATTTTTCTCTCATTTCGTTTTCCCCATTTACTCTTCTCCATTCTTCAACTTCTTTCATCTTTTAATTTATTAGGTTTAAGAATTAAGTTATTCCGGTTTATGCGTGACTTACAAATGGAATGTAGGAAGCATATCGCCAGATAAATTTATGAGAAAAAATTAAGGTCAAAAAAGAGAACCCATAGTTTTCTTCACTACGTTTGAAAAGGTTCCCCTAGTTTGTGACGCACCCTCCTTTCCTTCCCCTTACTCTTTATCAGACCTGGTCTTTCATCGGTAAAAATAGTACATATATATTATTGTTCCTCAGTTTTTTGTCTCATGGGACCCCACAAGATGACTCACGGAAGAATTATTAATGATAATCAGCCGAAAGATCTGATTGAAGGAAATAAAGTAATAATTTTCCCTTAGGGCGCGGTTATGGATATTAAGTTCAACATGCTTACTATTGCGTTTCTTTACTCTCTTCCAAAACTGTGTGCTTGATAGGAGAAAAAGTCTTAGAGACTTACGAGAATCCGGCCGTCTGTCCCGTGAGGAAGATGAGGACCATCACGAACACCCAGTTTATTCACTGTCAGGGTTATTAAATAAAGATTTTAGAGTTAACGGAGACGTCGAGTATCAGTTTGCACTGATTGTTTTTTTTTGTACTATCCGGATATTAAAGACAGCCAATAGGTAACGATCACGTTATCTAATAGCCTATAAAGACTTGGTTATTTTATCCTGACTCCCTATTATCTTTTTGTTGCTTAGATCTCGCGTGTGATAAGTCCACAACGAGAGCTTATAGTTACGTATATCTAACGAAGGTTTCCTCTACTCCTAGGAGTATGAGTATATAGTAACTAATGATCCTTCATAGTGAAAAGTTCACTTATATTATATGTAACGGAAACATATCAAATTGATCTTATGTATATGTGCAGTGTATTATGTTATCACCTTTAGTAATAATAATATATTTAATATTTTTATTTATACTTTTATATTAATTAATAGTATTATTTTATATTGTATTTATATATATATTATCTATCTGTTCCGTATATTAGGCTTAGCGAGAAGATTAGTTCCCCATTAACGTCGTACCACCTGTCTTTAATCCATATGACTTTAGAAATGATAGCTAGAAAATTAAATATTGAGGCGTTCAACACTGAATAAAAATATAGAGCGCCCCATCTTATCGATTCTTATGAGGACCCACCTTTATCAGCTATGTATGAAATATATATACAAAATAAAAGTATAACCAATAAGTTAATATATAAATATAAACAACTTTTTTGTATCATTTAAAAACAATAAAAATAATTAAGTATATTATTATTATATAAATTACTAATTTATAATAATTCTTTTTTTCCTATTAGCTGCAAGGTAAGTCAAATACATCTATTACTATACTAATTAGCTAATTATGAATAAAATAATAATAATAATAAATAATAATTATAATATAATAATAATAATAAATAATAATAATAATAATTAAATAATATAATAATTAATAATATATATTAATAATAATATTATAATTAATGTCCCAATAAATTAATAAGGATAATGAATATAATTAATAATAATAAATAATAATAATAAATAATAATAATTATAATTAGTCTCAAATGATACAGAGTGAGCACTACACCACGGCTCATACGAACCTAGATGAAAGTGAAGTCACACTACTGAACGAGAAATAATAATAATATTGAATTGAACTAATACAATACTATATAAATGACTACATAATAATTAGATCAATAATAAATAATAGATAATTAATAAAATGATAAATAAATTCAGTGATATGAAAAATAAATACAAAACCAGCTAAATTAAAAAAAATAGATCAAATTGATTACTTATAAGATTAGTCCATTCAAATATATTACAATATTAATGAGAATTCCAATGAACTTTTGGTTTTTGAGAGAAAGTGATTCAGATCCATCTCTCGAAGAGTCATCTCATGATAAATCGAGGCAAGTACTCGTGCCCTAAATAGTCTGTGGAGAGTCATTACGGATAAGATATGAGAATAACCTATGTTATTAAATCGAGAGTTTAAGCCGTATATTATTTTATATATATTACTGAGTATATATATATATAAGGAAGGAGGCTGTTGTGGAGTGGTTGATAGGTTAACCCTAAGAAATGTAGAAAAAAAGAACCAACATTTCGCCTTCTTCGTTTTACTATCTTCATGTTCAACGCAGAACACATGGTGTGGTTATATAATATTAAGCCTATCTATTATGTTGTCTACGTCGTTACGATTAGTACTCGGTCTCCGGTAGTATACGGGGGGGTAGGGCTGATTATATACGCCGTACTCTTCACCTTTCATCTCCTAAGATATATCTCTTCTCTCTTTCTGATGTTCCTTCCTCTCTATCCCTCAAGTTATTCTCACTTTGTCTATAGTAATTAGTCCATTTTTTACTACCCTACCTTGCTGGCGTACACTAATTATTATAGTATAGGACAAACGAGTTCGATTTCCTGGTTGTCTATTTAGTCATCGAGAATGACTTAATACGAATATATATGAATATGAGTATAAGACTTGTAGGAGGTAGAAAGAATCAAAATGATAGTAATGTAGGTCTCGAGCCGTATGTAATTGTCTTCTTCGTTATTTTTTGTTATATATATGTGACGATGGTGATTGCTCGGGTGCCGGACGAGATTCTCTCTCAATGGTCTGTCTCTCTT